>LGAG01001058.1:81126-96158 GCA_001278395.1 Lerema accius | reverse complement strand
TATAATTCATCCATTTACAACATCACAAAATTCTTTATAGTTTTTGAGATATTTGATCATATTTGATGAAATGTATAATATCCCTAGATTTTGTTGATGTGTGTATTTTAAAGTAATCGTCTGGATGTTTTAGAGTACAATAAGTTGATAGTAATCAAAACATATCTCTCATCAGTAGTTTAGGAGAAACCTGGCACAAGTTGCCGAAACAAAAGTTACTTTGCATATTTATTTATGATGTTTTAAATTGTATTTAATTTTTTTTAACTATAATGTTTATCGGCTTTGTATTGAGTAGATTAACATAATATTTTTTTGGAATTGTGCTAATAAAGGCAAGGGATTATATCACGGAATACAGAGGATTATATCACAGGGAAATATCTAAAATTCGCGTATATCTACCTGATCGACACCTTAACAGTAGAAACTCAATTATTCGGACCTCAGTTAAACGGATTCGAAAATATCCGGTCTACCAATCGCAACCAATTATTTTCATCACATCCCAAAACACTATATCTCTTCTCATATCCTGAGCTGTACTCCAGACCTTCAATTTTCGTATTTATTTAGTAAATGTAAATTCATAATAATAATGAAAAGTTTTTGATATGACAGCATGTCAATTACACAGACAATTTGGATTTGATGATCCACTCAGTGGATTCCGCTGACTGAAGTATCTTGACGTCAGCACCACCTACTATTTAAAATGAACTTAGAAGGCCCAGGGCACACTCTTCTTTATTGTAGATTGGTGTAAGATAAATATATCCTCATAATTAAAATCCTTTTTCAAAGTTTTTTTTCATATTTATGATGCTTATTTAGATAATTGCTTGTAAGTATCACCGATTACGTTGTGTTTATTTATTTATTTTTGTACCAAAACCATGTTAATATCGGTATTTTTTAATTAAAGTATTATACTATTAAAACCGAATGTATTAATAATTATGATGTCAGGGTCGACTCAAGAACACAATTGATTCCGGGAAATAATTTATTTCCGTTGGAGAACTGGTAATATCAAATTTACTATTTTTAGGTGATTAATAAACTTTATTTTCACCGTCTTAAATGATGGTATATAGTAATAGTAAGTTAATAATAAGATTGTTTCTAAATAAAAAAACTCCTATACTACTCCTGTTTAAATTGCTCTATGACGCACTTTAGTTATCTATTCTGTGGCATTACAAAATATTCCGTTCAGTAGTCTGTACTTGCTACATAGTCTGTGGTTAATGGTTATAAATGGCCAAAAAAAGCAGTCCCAAGTATTTATAGCTAGGCGTCGCTTATTGTTTTCTTAAAAATAAATTACCTATTTATTAGCTAAATTTAATTAAAATACATAATTACAATTACAATAGAACTTTACATATTTTAAGCAGCTATTAGCTTAGCAAGTGGATGTGATATGCGTTGTATGAAGTTTTCATAGTGTCTTTTATGCAAACATGGCGTGGTAGTGTAAAATTGAAGAATGACGCAGTTTTTGCCTCCTAATTTACTCGCCCTATTTGCGGCGCGAGATCCTATACCGTACTTGCCACCAGCGGCGAAGCTACCTCATGAAAAGAAACAAAAAGGTTACGATGGAGTCGGCGCCTTTCTCGACGTTTTTGAGGTTAGTTACGAATTGAATGACGCGTCCAAACAAAAAATGTCTGAGCTAATTAATTTGTGTTCCTCTTACAATTCTTGTGAAAATCAGTTGTAACTAAGTAATTATTAACAAATTATGTATTACTATTACAACATTTCTCACTTTTGATAGACATTCAATATTAATTTTACAAAAAACTTTTAGCAAACTTCCATAAGACATAAAATTCGTTGTACACAATACCAAATAGCCTAGTAATGTAAACTACTATCAGGTACCTCATATTCAGTGTAAGATCGTTTTATTAGTGACCCAAAACAAAACCAAATTGTTTTACCCATGTCCACAGCATCCGTCTGAAACTCCGCCCCCAACAAGAGTGGAAACAAGAGAAGAGAGGCTAGAAAGAAAAAGAAGGGAAAGAGCAGAACAGACAGCATATAGACAGGAACAAGAAATAGCCTTGTGGGACCCCACCGCCAATCCTAGAGCTACTTCTGACCCTTTTAAGACGTTGTTCGTTGCTAGAATTGTAAGTATACTGTATATTTGTGACCCTAGGGATACTTCTTACTTAATTAAGACGTTATTCGTTGCTAGAATTGTATATAAACTGTATATTTGAAACCCTAGAGCTACTTTTTACTCATTCAAGTCATTGTTTATTGCCATGATTGTATATATACTGTATTTCTGACGTGAATATGTGTTTAAATTAGCTACCATACGGGGGCAATACTAAAAACATAATGATAACAAAATCGGGGGATACAGTTTGTCGTAATTTCGAATCTATTGTCAAGTTTATTTAGTTCAAAATTAAATTATGCCACTGGATAGCTAAAGGATAATAGAATTAATTATAATAAGTGAGTACAGTGAAAAATTGTGTTTGGTAGTGGGAGAAGCGCCGCCATTTTGGTTATTTTACGTTGTGAATACTTAAATAAAAATATTTTAGCTAAAAAAATTCATCTGTAACATAAATGTATTGACATACAATAGCCTTGTCCATGACACAGTTGTACCCATTTTTTTTATTAGCTATTTGTTTTCATTCAAACATTACTAGTTTTCATCTATTTTTGTTTTGATAAAATATAAATTTATTGTATTTAATAGTATTTCTCTATCTTTTCAGAACTATGACACATCAGAATCTAAACTTAGGAGAGAGTTTGAGGGCTATGGTCCTATTAAAAAGGTAAGATTCGATAACTATATCCTTAGGGAGTGTTTAACTTTTTAATTTTTTTTATAAAAATGTACCCATTTTGCTGAATTGCGAGAATTATATTCCCCAGTTTTAAAGTAATAAAAAAGCTTCACGTTCATAACATTAGTTGTACTATTGTCTTTGAAATGTAGGTTATTAAAACTCATATTTTTTTTTTTTGTTTTTGACATGACAACATCTTATAAATCTATGAATGTTATCACATACAATTATCCTACTAATATTATAAATGTGAAAGTTTGTAATGATGTTTGTAAGTCCTTCACGCTCTAATCATTGATCGGATTAAGCTGAAACTTGGTACACAGATAGTTTGAATCCAGGAATAGGACATAGGATACATTATATCCCGATTATAGGTCCCCAGGGATGAATTCTACTCTTCGCGGGCAAAGCCGCGGGTATCGTCTAGTCGTCCGTAAACCAACTTTACAGAAATCATTTTTTTGTTTACAGATTTCACTTGTTTACAATAAAGATAATAACAAACCAAGAGGATATGCATTCATCGAATACGAACATGAACGGGACATGCACTGTAAGTGTCTACACACCCACACTACACACTAGGGCCGGTATTAAGACCGATCTTAGCCTGAGACCGCGATCTCAAGATTGGATTATGTATGAAAATTCAGTAGAGGCATATTTAAAGTAGATTTGACTTAAAATCGGATCTTGAGACCGCGATCTCAGGTTGAGATCGGTATTAATACGGGTCTTAATGTGCTTGTATAACCAGGGTCTCGGTACGGTTAAGATATTCAATTATTATGTAGGTTGTTATGGCGTAAAAGTAAATAAAAGCTTTACTTTTACTTAAAAAGGGGGGGTTACTATTACTTAAAAATTACTATAATGCTTAAATGACCTCTATTTATAGTAAAAATAGCGAACATGTAGCTATAAAGTGGCATGATGACAAAATGTCATGGTGCCCCCACCTTAAAGGGTTCCTGCCTAAAAAAAATTATGAATTTTGTGTAACATAATTCATAGAAGATTCCTGTCATTATTGAATATTGATCTTATGGTTAGATAGGACCTCGTCTAATAAATAACTGTGGCAAGTGACAGCAAAATGTCACGGGACCCCCATAGTAAAGGGCCTCTGGACAGAAAAAGAAATGAAATTTGCGTGATGTATTATTTTTTTTATACTATTAAGATAGCAAACGAGTTGGCAGTGCCACCAACCCCTGCCGCCCATGGATATTACAATAAACTTCCGTTAGAACTAAGGGGGGACTGTTTATTGAACACTAATATTAGTGTTATATTGCAAAAGGACCCAAACAATGTAGCCATAGATAGTGTAGTAACGTCAAACAACTGTACCGGACACCCTGTATGTTATGCAAGTACCTTAGGGTTGCCAGATAGTTGGGAAATGGTTGGATTCTCCCCACATGGCACCGTATCCTAATTCCTGGCTAAAAACCAAAATATATGGACATTACTTGAAATAGATTGATGAAGAAAATTGTTTTTTTTTTTTTTTTCGATTACTTTACATTTCATTTGATTTTTTTTCGTCCAGATGTTTTGGTGTTCGCATCTGGCAACTCTATTACAGACCTAAATAATGGAGACATGTGATTGGGAAAGTTGATTTTACAGATATACAATAGGGGGAGTTGACGGAAACTAATTATTGTAACAATTTTTTTTTTTTATTATTATTATTATGTAGGTCCTTATGGCGTAAAAGTCAATAATAATAAAATAACAGTTTATTATTATTGACGGTAGATTTCAAAAATTAAATTTTTTTTCGGTTTTCCTAACTTGGATTAGGTGCATATAACATTTTCTAATTCTTCTAATGGAGAACAAAATTTAAAAGTAATAAATAAATTTAGATTATGCTCATAAAAACTTTTTATTAATATGAGGGTAGGAAACAATTTGTGGGTAAATAAATTTTTATTACACTCATTTTTATCGATACATTAAAAATTAATACCAAAAACCTTATTCTACATTCAAAATTTTTAAGGAATGTGCCTTGGAGTTTTTTATTTTTTTCTGGTTACATTTTATTTTTTGTTAATTTTTGTTCGTCATCTCTCCCTATATTAATGTTTTTAGTCAAATTTGTATTCAGAATTTGGTGAACGCTAACTTTATTAAAAAAACGCCAGCGATATTCAAATAGTTTAGGGGACACGTAATAAGAAATGCTCTGCAACTGCAAAGTTTAAATGCCCTTTTTACCGGCAATGATTTCAATTTAATATCCATCTACCGAGCATGAACTCTTTAAAAAACAAAAATATTTTTTTATTTCACAACAATTGCATGTCTCTATTTCACATAAAAGTTACAATTCTTTGTCGCAAAAAGCAAAAAGTATCAAAGTTATTGACGTGCTATTAATGTTATTAGATTTAAAAAAAATGCTGGATCTGTAGAATTGAAACTTTAAAAAACTAAACTAAAAACATGAAAAATTTATCTGTGGGGAATGAAAATTGAAAAAGAAGGTAGTTTGATTTTTAATAGTAACTACTCGCGTTTCTGTTTAGACACACAATTTATTGTTTTTTTAATACTTTAAAGCCAATATTTGAGTAGATTTTGTAGCTACGGCGTCACAACGTTACGCTTTTTTTAACCGATTAAAAAAAAGAGGTTGTTACTTACTATGCACCATAGCGTTGCCACTATGTTTGAGAATCTCTGGCCTAAGCAAGTTTTTGACGTGATAACGTCTTTAGACCAGCAACATGCACGAAAAAGTCACGTTTCGTGTGCGAGCGAGAGCGAGATACATTTATCCTCTTTTCGCGTCGGCTTGTAGGACTAAAGGTTTATGTTACATTTTTCAAATTTATTTTTTCAATTCATAAAAGTATGCAATTTTTCATATTTTTTTTCTTGTGAAGTTAACACGTATAATTTTCTTCCGGTAACGGACTTTACAGAACCATTTTCTTTAGTTTCTTTAGTTATCTAACTTACCTCTTTATCCTTTATAAAAAAAAAAACAAAATTGATACATTCTCTTAAGAAAAAAAATGCTCCCTCGCAAATAATTGCGACTCATTTTTATTCTTTTCATTTTTACTTTTTTGGAATTTGTAACTGTTGTGTTTTTAAATAATTAAAAATTACTTTTTTCAACCCCTAACAGCTAAGTGCTTCATGGTTTCTAAGTGACATTTTCAGTGAAAACATTTTGATTTTTTCTTTTATTCGAGCCTTGAAACCTTTTTGGAGGGGATTCAGGTATAACTTGATTTTTTCTTATTTAAAAATTGTGTATTATAATACTGCATTTTTTTATCTTCAGTACATTCTTTTTTACGTTTATACCATTTTTTTTTTCGGCTCACAGATTTCCGAGAACAGTTTTTACGTCCAAATGAAAACGGATAGTCAAAAAAGATCGGTTATTTTTAACTATGCGTTACTTAGTTTGGACACAAGAGCTAGACTATGCTAAAATGTAGTTTCCATCTCGTAATCCCCTTCAAAAAGGCATGACAGGCAACGTCATGGCCGGTGCCACTGCGATATTAACTGGTGGTTTTTTCGTTCACGCCAGATAACACTGACCCAGCGTAGACCGCACTCGCGACTTAGCGGCATTTTATAGGTTTGTATGTGGTAAGAATTGCCAACATACAACAAAAACTAAATAGCTTAAAGGTAGTTAATGAAATTGTCGAAAAATTGGTCTGTATAACCTTATTTTAAAGACCAAAAAGCGTTGAAATTTTTATAAAAATGCAGGGTAGGTGTAAAATTCGATGGTTCGACGGTAGGTGGGCGATGAGGGTAGGTATGAATAGGTGGGTGGGTAGTTCTGAAAATTGCGTTTTGTTAACTTATTTTGAAGGTAGGTATCAGTTTGAAAATTTTTGGGATTGGTTAACCTATGGATCGAGTATACATGGAGGAATGAGCGTAATTAAATTGTAGGGTAGACTTAAAAATAATCACCTGACCTGGTTTTGGCAATTTGACGGTAGGTATGAAACAACTCGGACACGGAGAAGGTAAATCGATTAGAATAGTTTTTAATGTTAATAAATGTTAAATTTAATAACTAAAATGGAAGGTAGGTGAAATTTTTATTTGAGGGTAGTCAGAAATTAAATTGATTTAAAGTTTTTTGCGCATAAATGGATGATGTAAGTAAAGTAAAGCGCACCAGGTAATAAGGTGTTTCTTCTCTTCGCGTTTGCTTCGGGATTTGATCATAAAATAATGTCAAAAAGTAAGTATCGCCTTCTATAAGGGAAAAGTCTAAATTGGCGCCCGAATTTTTAGTTTTACTTCAAACAACACCTATAATCTGAACCATTAACCTGTAATGTAGCAGTTTAGCATCAAGTATTACATAAATGGGAGAATAAAAAAAGCATTACAAGTAAACTGTGATGATACAATTACTGTAATATTTTGACAACTCGTATTAAAATTTGTAATTGATTATGGTATGATGTGAACTAAACAATCAAAAAAGAATCAAAAATGTTGTGTTGGCAATCAATTATAACATAATATATCTGCAATCAAAAACTTTCATACGAATATGTTTGTCAAAGTCGTCAAATAAAGCCCTAACTACAACTATCAAACTTGATTGTCAAGCACGTAACGTAAGTCCCCGGACTATATTACATTACAGGTAAATGTTTTCAGTGAAAAAATACCTTAAAATTCCTTTTTTAAACCATGTGAAAAATCCTTTTTCTTTTTTTTATTTCTACCCTCACTATCAGCTACTTACAGACCTGACTACATTGCAAGAGTATTTCTAAAAAAATATTTAAAGCTATGGTAATTAAATAATACTTACAAAAAACATTGTTTTGACATGAATAAAATTAAATTTAAAAAATAATGCCTTTCGAAAATCTTTTTTTTTTTTTGTTTTTCGCCAATTCCGTCAGACTTTTCCCTTTAGGAGGTCGAAGGAGTGTATTCTATTAAAAAGAAAGTAAGTAAAAAGACGGTAGGTATTTCTGTAAAATATTTTTCTAATAATTTAAATAATGAAATTCATCATCTGTGGGATCGTTCGGACAGGTATAAGAGGTTACTATTTTATTTATTTTTTTCTATGTGTCGTCTTTCCCGAGTGCTTTTTTCATCGGAAAAAAGGACTTTTATTCAAATTTATTTATGAATAAATTCATGTCAGTATAACGGGTTAAAATTACCCTGTGTCATAAAATACAAATAAAAATGTATACATGTTTATATGTATTTTCCAATAAGTCGCGACTATTTCAATTTGCGAAGCTGGATCGCACTGGCCCATCGTGGAAAAAGGATTCTAGTTTTTGTAATTGCCGGTTTAATAAGGATGTAACGTGTAAGTTTTTTCTGGAGAAAAAAATGTACACGGTAAGTATGTTCAAATGTATTTTTTGTATTTTTATGTTTAAATACAATTGCTTTTATTTTTACGATGATGTTTTGACATTGATGTTTGTGATCATGGCTAAACCATTTGTAATACAAACAAAAATGTTAATTATAAATACATGAAACATATTATCAGTTAAAAATAAGATATTGTATTCATATAAAGATACATTTGAACATAATCAATACATTTAGACACTTACGTAGGAGTCTGTTATTCTTACTAAATTAAATTTAGCAAGGATTTTGAAAAAAATCCAAAAAAAAATTGTAGCTATTTTTCGTATTTTTAACTACGAAGGCATTGTCAATAATAGTTTCGCCGTTACTATAGAAAATTTTGACAGTAGTGCCTATCGAATTCAATTGTAAATCTAAATTTATCTATGCATTAAATAGTACTTAAAAATGGAACTAAGAATTGAAAAAAACAATTTTTGTTTTTTTTTTTTTTTCAAATTATTGGATTGTCATCGGTTCTCAATAAATATGCAAAGTTTCAAATTGATGTCATCTGTTTTCTTAATTTTTTATAATGTTATATAATATATTGTAAATTTTGTCATTCGTTAAGTGAGCCATTTAGTTCGTAAGACGAAATAAATGATTTGAATTTATAAACAGACTTCAACGTAAGGTCTCAGTACAAACTATTGGGGCGTATCTGATTTAAAATGTGCTTTCAGCTGCATACAAGCATGCCGACGGCAAGAAGATAGATGGGAAGCGAGTGTTGGTGGATGTCGAACGCGCCCGTACCGTCAAGGGATGGCTGCCGAGGAGATTGGGTAAGATTCGCTGAGATTCGTGTGGGAGCTGTGGTTAGGTGAGCGTAGTCTTGTCGCATCTCGAGCTGTAATCGTTAAGGGATGGTGGCCGATGAGATTGGGTAAGATTCGCTGAGATTAGTGTGGGAGAGGTGGTTGGGTGAGCGTAATCTTGTCGAAACTCGAGCTGTAACCGTTAAGGGATGGTGGCCGATGAGATTGGGTAAGATTCGCTGAGATTAGTGTGAGAACGGTGGTTAGTTTAGCCTAATCTCATCCAATTAACACGTATGTATGTATGTACCTATGTACGTCACATAAATAGCTTATGTTTCCGATTTTAATCGTCATTGTTACCTTTATGTATGTAACAAAAACTAAATATTATTCTAACACATTGTATGTATGTACCACTTTTTTTAATCTTTATATCGTATCCTCTTCCTAAAGGTAGTCCGAAAGAGATCGCTTATAGCGATAAGACCGCCCTTGTACATGCGACTTACTCATCGATTGTAATAACTGTTAATTACCTGTTATCATTTTTGTTCTGTACAATAAAGAGCTATTCTATACTATTCTATGTATGTATGTATGTCCCCAGGCGGCGGTCTGGGCGGCACTCGTCGCGGCGGCGCGGACGTGAACATCAAGCACTCGGGCCGGGAGGACAACGAGCGGGAGCGGGAACGGTACCGGCTCGAGCAGCGCGACAGAGACCGGGCGGAGCGGCCGCGGCACGAGCGAGAGCGTGAGTGGAACGAGTTTCATTCACTCATTCATTCACTCATTCGTTCATTCACTCATTCGTTCATTCGTTCGTTCACTCACTCATTCGTTCATAGTGACAGATAAATGTTTGTTCTCGGGTCATGTGTTAGTGATGTGTTATTAGTGTTGTCCATGGCACCCGCGACACAGGGAATACTGCTGCGGGGTATGAATGTGTGTGTGTTTAGAGTTTATTCACTTGTTCGTTCAGTCACTAATTCTTTCATTCACTTTTTTATTCACTCAGTCAAAACTGATTGGAACACAATAAAATAAACATCATGATAAAAACTATTTTTAACCGACTTCAAAGAAAATTAATCGACTTCAAAGAAAAAAGGAGGTTCTCAATTCGACTGTATTTTTTTTCTATGTTACCTCAGAACTTTTTACTGAGTAGACGTTTACTGAGTTACGATTTTCATAATTCTTTTTTTGTTTGAAAGCTGATACTTTCCCATTGGTCCTGTGAAACAATAAAAGCAAGTGTATAAGTTTGTGTGGACGTGCCGGCAGGTGGCGCGGCGGGCGGGGGGCGCAAGCGCAGTAGGTCCCGGTCCCGGCGGAGGTCCACCTCGCGGTCCCGCAGGAGAGAGAAGCCGAGGGAAGAGGAGCCCGTTACTGGGGAGAGGTGAGATGATGATAGAAAAAAAAAAAGTAAAAAAAAAAAATTTATTACTTGTTAATCAAAAAGTGCAAAATTTCAAGTCTGTTAACCGTTGAACAGTTGAATCGTCTGGAGCCAATCCTGGTAGCAGTATCACATCATGCTTATTATAAACATGCATTGTCATCAGGACTGGACCAGTGTGTAACGTTTTAGCTCAATCGGACACCGGGAAGTGGGTGACATTTAGCTTGATTTAATTACAAACACCGGGACAGGTGAAACTAAATAAAAGCTTGTAAAATTGGGTCCTTATTCCTAAGCCTCCGCTGTCTGTCTGTCTGTCAGCAGGCTGTATCTCATAAATTGTGATAGCTAGAAAGCTGAAATTTTCACAAATTATATATTTTTGTTGCCGCTATAAAAAGAATTAAAAATTAAAATATTGAGGGGGATTTTGATTTTGTTTTTTAACCTATTATATCATAGTTAAATTGTATTTTTTCTGATATTCATTATTCGCAAAGCGTTCGCTAAAAACTTTGCTAATGCGAATATGTAAAAATATGCAGGTATCCACGAATGCGAATATTCGTTACATCACTACTAACACAATCCCTAATCTCACGACAAACAGACGCCGTCGCAGATCGCGGTCGCGTTCGGAGCGACGTCGGGAGCGACGCGACCGCGACAAAGAGCGCGACCGCGACCGCGACAAGTCGCGCGACAAAAAACGCAGTCGCCGCGACAAGGAGCGAAAGGAGCATAAAGTTAAACCGGAGGATATTAAGATTAAAGAGGAGCCGCTTGATGGTAAGTTGGGGAGAGGAGAAGATAAGAGAGGATAGGAGAAGTTAGAGGAAATTGAAATTTTCAAATTCAAATTGGTTTATAGTGAAAAAAATAGTTACAAAAAATATTTGGTTACCACTACGTCCTGCCCATATATAGGTGTACGGTATTATATAAAAGCACTAGTTTAACGCGGCGGTAATTTATTTCGATTTTGGTCGGTAAAATTGATGACATTGGCAGTAAAGTTTGGGCAGTAAAATAAATGAAAACGATCAGTAATAAATATATTTTTCGGCAGTAAAATAATTAAATGGGCAGTTAATAGTGGGCAGTTATAAAGTTGCAATTGGTCGGTAACTTGTGAGCAGCAACCTGAGGGCAGTAACTCGTAGGGTTAAAATAAAGATTTAATAGGGCAAACGAAATTTAAACCTAACCCTTGCCTAACACACCTTCACATTTTAGTGTTCGTCGTCAAATAACGCGTTTTTTACTTAACTTTTTGGTATGCCATTTTATAAGTTTTACTGCCCACTTAATTGAAGTCTACACGATTATCATTATTGTATAATTGGATTATGTCACAGATGTCGTCTGAAACCCGCTGACGCGGGTTTCCTCCTTCCGAACGAATAAAATCATACCAACCTAACCTAACCCAACCAAAGACCATTAAAAATGAAATTTTTGTCAAATTCTTTTCATTATTTAAAAATATTAATTTAACTGCCCACATTAACTGCTTATAATAACTGCCCAATGTAACTGGCCAATTCGTTTTAAATTACTGCCCATGTATTACTGCCCAATTACTTATTGAACTGCTCCTTTTATGATAAAATTACCGCCACTTTGTATTTTTAGTACTGCTCATGTTTTACTGCCACACTTTTTATTTTACTGCCCAAAAAATATTTTACTGCCCAACTCATTATTTCCACTGCTCAATGTAACTGCTGGGATTTTTAAGTTACTGACCACTTTAATTAGTGCCTTATATAAATCAAATTAATTAATAAATAAAATTCTAAAATATGTCAAAATTTCAAATCAATTTTTTTTTTATTAAAATTAAAAACAAAAATTCTAAAGTGTTTTGTCCTTCAAAAAATCTTTGAAATAATAATAGCAATTATCCAGTAATAGTCATTTTAGTGATTTTTTAAATTTAAAAAGATAGTGGGGTAGGGAGTGTACAGAGAGATGATGATTATACCTCGTTTTTTTCGTCGTGATTTAAAATGTAAACAATGTTGGCACTACTTTTGTTTATTTCGTTAATTTAAATAAATGTTTAGAAGTATACAGAAATTTATTTTAACATTAAATTATTGTTTATTCTTTATTTTTATTTGTGTCTGTTTTTAAATCGATAATTACAATAAAAGGTAACTGTAAGATTGTTTACATTTTAAATCACGACGAAAGGTCTTCAAATATAAAGCCGACGAAACATGAATGAATTCACCAATTACATTCCTAACATACTGTTTAAACGTAAATTACACTGCATTTTTTACTTGTCCTATTTAGCATGGAGTTTAATAAAAACCCTGTTTATTTAAGACTAGTTCTCATTCTGCATATAAACTTATCTACTTACTAATCGGGATAAAATCTATCCTATGTCCTATTCCTGGATGCAAACTATCTGTGTACCAAGTTTCAGCTTAATCCGTTCAACGGTTAGAGTGTGAAGGACTTACAAACATACAAATATCCAAACGTCTTTACAAACTTTCACATTTATAATATTAGTAGGATTAATGCATTTTTTTTATTTTCCTTTATTATTGCTTTCAATGCTGGGATTGAAAATGGTGAGATATTACTTGTCAGTATTTTGATTAGGAAATTAGTTTTAAGGATTTTCATTAAGATACATAATTATACCTCGTTTTTTTCGTCGTGATTTAAAGGGTAAACAATCTTACAATGTCTTTTTTATGTAATTATCGATTTAAAAATGATACAGACACAAATTAAAAAAAACTAAAGAATAAACAATAATTTAATGTTGAAATAAATTTCTGTATACTTCTTAATATTTTTTTTTAATTAATGAAATAAATAAAAGTTGTGCCAAGATTGTTTACTTTTTAAATCACGACGAAAAAATCAAGGTATACATGTTTTTTCTTCTACACATACGTAAAAACATACATACATATATACATACATACATAATAATATATTTTCCTATCCACAGACTATCCAGAATTCAGCCTTGGCGGTCCAATGGAAATGCAAATCAAGCAAGAACCAGGCGAGGATGAAAATAAATATAATCCCGAGGAGGCGAACGGGGATGATTATAGTTACTAAGTGGATTAAATGGATTAAAATGATATATAGCGGCGTACCGAATGTGTTTTACTAGCGAACCGCCCTCGCTTCGTTTCGGTGGACCTGTCACCTGTTATACAGCGGGATGAAAAGGTTTGCTAGGATAATAAGTACTTTAGATTACGGCTCTTCATATATACAAAATTGACAAGTTTTATTTATTTATTAAATGAAATTTTTTGCATTTTAATTAGGGATTTTTTATCCAAGACGGAACGGATATGGTATATTCGTTTAGGGTGAGAGGTTGTGTGTTTGTTTGTATGTTTGTGAAAAAACCTATGTCACGCGTATTCTCCAGAACTACTGGACCGATTTAAATACGGTTTTTTTCAGTGAAGGATATGTGAGCCACCGGAGATTGTTCTTAGACAAGTTCAATGTTGCTAACTCACTAGGGGGCGCAGCAGTAGCGTTTTGAATTATACTATTCCCTTTATCTGTGGACTGGTTAAGTTTAATGTAATATAGCTTATGTCGCTTAGTGAAGATGTAGCTTTATAATGGTGAAAAAATTTTTGAAATAGGTCCAGTAGTTTTTGTGGGAAACCTTTATAAACATACAAACAAAAACACAAATGATAACTCCTTATAATATTAGTATAGATAAAATTAAATAGAAGACCATACGTTTTGCAAAATATTTTATTTCTTACTTGTTGATCGCTTAGTAGTCCACATCAGGTACAGCCGACCTTCAATTATCATGTATGTTTAGTAAAAGCTCGTCATATTGAACAACTTTTACTATGACGACGTTTCAATAACTGTAATAGTTTGTCTGCTCCCTTGAAGTATCTTAACAGCGCCATCTACCGGGTACTACTGTGATCATAAACTATACGTGGTATCTTAAATACCTCACAAAAAAATATTGAAATAAGCATTTTAGAAGTTCAGTGACAAACAGACAAACGTACATTATGATTTTATATATTAAGATGCCGGTTTATTATAAGAAATGTCCCCTAATATTAACTTGATTGGTATGCCGCTAAAGGGAAGCACAGGTTTAGAGTAATTAGTAAAGAAATGTTAGAGCTATCTATAAGTTAAGTTTATGATAGCAATAATTTGTTTTATTCGATATTTTAAAGTAAGGAATTGTGACAAAATAAATAGTATTAAAAGATTTTTGTGTCTTATTTAATACCTAATCCTCTTTTTAACCGAATTTATAAAGAACTTCCATTTTTTAAACATTTATTTATGTAATTTTCCCGTTTCTGGAATATCTTTTTTGCTGCTCCTCCCATTTATCATAACGTATAACATATAGCCTTTATGTTTCCTCGATAAATGGACTATCTTACACTAAAAGAATTTTTCAAATCGGTCCAGTAGTTCCTGAGATTAGCGCGTTCAAACAAACTCTTCAGCTTTATATATTAGTATAGATGTATTCAATTTCGCGCAAATAAATACGCTAGTCTGAAATCGCAATCAGTAAAAGAAATAACAATTCAATAACCCTTTATTGCCACGTTTGATGCCGTACGAAGGCAATAA
>LGAG01001058.1:52939-69123 GCA_001278395.1 Lerema accius | reverse complement strand
ACATAGGAATACTCATGGGGATGACACAGAGGGGTAACACCAAGAAATACGAGTAAATAAAAAAAACGCTATCACACTTATACCCCCATAGTAGGATTCCCTGTGTCGCGGGTGACATGGACAACACAAATAACACGTCACAACACCCATGACCCGAGAACAAACATTTATCTGTCACATTAATATCTGCTAACCGGGAATCGAACCTGGGGCCCCTCGCTTCGTAGGCAGGATCACTACCAACTAGGCCATGGGGTTGTCATGAAATGACAGAAGACTGACACAGAGAAGTGAAACAGAGGAATGATACAAAAAATATAACTTACCCAAAATCAGCTACTTTCAGTATGTATTTAGCATCAGAGCCTTTGTGAAGTAAAAGATTGTGTGGTTTAAGATCCATGTGAACAACACCTGAGAAAAAAAAATAATAGTAACAATTTCATTCAAAAATCTGACCAAAATACGAGTATAAAAGTATGAGTATAAAGTGTATTTTTATAATAATACTGGCATATGCGATTGGAAATACATCTATACTAATATAATAATATGCTAAAATAAAGCTGAAGAGTTTGCTTGTTTGTTTGAATGCGCTAATCTCAGGAACTACTGACCAATTTGAAAAATTATTTTTGTGTAAGATAGTCCATTTATCGAGGAAACCTATAGGCTAAATAACATCACGCTAAGATGACTAGGAGAGGAGCAGCAATAAAAAATATTGCGAAAACAGGAAAATTACGCGGGCAGAGCTGCGGGCGATTGCTAATATAAAATATAAATATAAATAAAAATATAAAAAAAAATTACATTTACACAGAAGCAAGTCTTTCAGTGAATAAAAACTTGCTAAGAAAAAAAAATATTTATAAAACATCAAAAAGTACAGTCAGCATACCTTTTTCTCTCAAAAATTTCAGCGCTGAAGCCAATTGCTGAAGAAAATATAGCACCTGGAAATAATTATCATTCCTCAGGGTAATTATATTGTGTACATTTAAATTTAAACCTTATTACTTTGGGCTAAAGGTTATTTTTACCTGTTTTTCTGGAACTCTGCCATATCTTTGAATATATCTTGAAAGATCACCTCCACAGCAATATTCCATTATAATATAGATGTTTCTAGAACATACATAATAATCTAATTATCATTACCCTGGTCTTAATATATAAAAACACAGGATAATGTGTTTTGTCATGAAACTCCTCTTAAATGGCTGGACCGATTTAAATGAAAAATTTTCAATGTATTTTAGAGGGACTGAGTATGGTTTAGGTCCACAGTTGTACCCGGTAGATGGCGCTGTTAATACACTTCAAGGGACCAGAAAAACTATTACAGTTATTGAAACGTTGTCATAGTAAAAGTTGTTCAATATGACGAGCATTTGCTAAACATACATGATAATTGAAGGTCGGCAGTACCTGATGTGGACTACTAGGATCAACCACACCACCTTTAAGAGATTATTCCTGGATGCAAACTATCTGTGTGCCAAGTTTCAGCTTAATCCGTTCAATGGTTAGAGCGTGAAGGACTTACAAACATATAAATATACAAACATCTTTACAAACTTTCACATTTATAATATTAGTAGGATTGGTGTAATGTTCAAATTTGGCTTTTTGAGTAATAACTTTGCCAACCACTGTTTAAAACCATGCACTCACCGATCATCCCAAGTGAATTCCTTCATGTGTACAATGTGAGGATGTGTCAGCGTCTTTAGAAGCCTTATTTCCGTCACTAAATTGTCTACTGCAGCCCCTGAATGCTTTATACGAGACTTGTCTATACATTTTACTGCTACTGTGGACCTGGCTCCCACCTGCATGATATATTAACAGATAGTAATATAATAGTATCCTATACTTTTATGAGTAGGGATGTAAATTTAATTTTATTTATTTAATTAGTAAATTTTTAATTATTTTTTTACAGTTACATAATTTGTAAGTATTGTGGCAACACTACAAACATTAAAAGATTATGTATTAGAATATTAATTTAACTTTTGTGTAAACTGCCCTGGGTGTCTCGTAAATAAATAATGGGTGTCCACTGTCCACTAATACTAATACTTAAATAAATAGTGTAACTACAATCTAGAGTAGAGGTTCTTAAACTTTTACTCCACTAATTAAAACCAGAATGTCAACCTTATAAAGATTAAATTAAAAAAAAATTAAATTCAAGTGTTGATCACTTTGTTTACTTATCAAACTAACCTTTGTGTATGCTTTATAAACTGTGGAGTAACTGCCAGAGCCTAATTTCTCGGTTACGACGTATCCCTCTATTCGAGGAAACGACATATTGTAGAAAATATACTTATTTGATAATAAAACTAACTCATTTTTTCATTATCAGAAAAATTTGGCTTCGTCTTTCTTCAATCTCTCGAATGAAATTTTGACAGTTACAATTTTGACTTTGACATCTATTTTGATTGGATCACAGACGCTTGCTTATGATCACAGAGTGCAAACCATAAAATAGAGTACTATAAACACATTTATAAACGGATATAATACTACGCTGAACTGAACATATAAGTCTGTGCTGGACTGTTCTAATGTCTGTGGTTAAATGTGCGATTGTCAATGTCAATTCACTTCATTCATTTCATTAATCATTTCATTTGCCTTGTCAAATGTCAATGTCAATTTTGTCAAGCTATTGAGATCTGTACTGTACTACCTAGTTTGTGCTATTGAGCATCCAATCCAAGCATATAGCTTTGCTATAATTTCTATTGATTGATTGTATAGTATTTATTTGTTAAACGCAAAGGGTAAAACATTTTTTCTTTTCATATTTTTCATCGTTTCTTAAGTATACGAAATATCATTAATTATATAGCAACAGGTAAATCTAAAAACGATGACAATAAGATTGCCCGTGCTGTAAGTGCGTTGTATATTAGTTATTTCACATGAGCAGTGCTTACCCTTCATAAGACAGCGATTTCAGCCAAAATTTATCAACAGTAACATTATTATACAGGTATTTAAATATCAGTAATTTGCTACTAATGCCATTAGGTCAGTCAATATTAAATCGAGAACTTCAAAAACAAACAGCTCACCTAAGAGTTACATCCTTAACTGTTATTTTGACGTGAATATGTATTCAAATTAGCTATCATACAGGGGCAATACTAAAAACACAATGATAACAAAATCTGGCGATACAGTTTAGCGTTGTTGTTTAGAATCTATTGTCTACTCTACATACAAAATTAACTATGTCATAGTCCAGCACGCTGGCCGAGTGATTGTCAGACTACACACAGCTTTGACAACTGTATGACAACTGTCAGGAGTGCAGGTTTGTTCACGATGGTTGATCACCGAAGCAAGTGATATTAGTTTGTAATACACATCACTATGTATATTAGATGTGCATTGTTTGAAATCAGGAACTACCGATCGGAAGACCAACATTCATACTACTAAGATATAACTTCTGTTTTTATCTGTTTTGGCAATTTACTGTCTCTTTCCTTTCAGATAACTATAGAGTTAGTACAATCTGGAATCAAATGAATCCAATAAATTCTCCAAAAGATATACAAAGTAATGGTTTGGATTTAGTAATGAAGATATAAAGGATCTAAATAAGCTAACAAACACACTAACTAACACAATGGATGAAGATTTTGTTGATTATATAAATTTAGACGATGTTAAAATTGAAATAGAAAATGAAATATACCATAAACAAAATAGTAATCATACAACAAATACAGTTGTAAGAGAGATTAAAAAGGAAAAAGATGACACAAATAATCAAGAAGATTTAAATGATAGTTCATCTCAATTAGATAGAATTACAGATAGTGGGATGAATCGAAATGATCTTAGTATGTGTTTATTAAACAAGAAAGATAGTGTTGATGATATTAATGAAAATAAAGACAATATCAATCAAGATGTGAATGAAATGACGTCTAGTAAGAAAGATGTCTGTTCTAGACTGATTAAAGATACTGTTAGCAATGGAAAAAAGAAAGAATGTGTAGATTTGAAAATGGCAGATGAACCTTCCACAGATGATGCGTTACATAGTGACATATGTCGTTATAAAACTGTCAATGATATTAATTTAGTAGAACATTTGAAAGTACGTTCGAAAAAGAAGTCCTATTACTGTGATCTATGTGCGTTTGAAACTTATAATAAAAAAAGACTTGTAAGCCATATTCAAACACATAACCGTAATATAATATATACTTGCGATATTTGTAAAAAAGAATTTAAATATCTCCGCTGTTTTAAGGTACACATGAGAATACATTCAGGAAAGAAACCATATTCGTGTGATGTTTGTAAAAAATCTTTTAGTTCAAAGACTTCTGTGGCGTTGCATTTCAAAATACATGTTGTAGAAAAGCCATATTCGTGTAATTTGTGTGGGAAAAAGTTTGCACGAATAGATGGTTTGACAAGACATGCAGCAAGACATTCTAGTGAGAAACCATATCCTTGTAAAATATGTAGTAAGGTTTTTAGTCAAAAACCAATGTTAACAAGGCATCTAAAAATACACTCTCGTTTGCATTCATGTTACTATTGCAAACAAGTATTCAATGACAAGAATTTGCTGCAATCACATGTAAGGATGGTACATGCGGGTGAGAAACCGTACTTATGTGATATTTGTGCTAAACCATTCAAGCATGCAAATAAACTGATTAGACATTTAAAAGTACATTCTGGTGAGAAACCATTTTCATGTCCCAATTGTGAAAAAAGGTTTAAAAGTAAAGAAGGTCTAAATTTACATTCACTAACACATTCTACTAAAAACCTATATACATGCATGGTCTGCAAACAAGTGTTTACAGAAGAAAATTTGTTGAAATCACACTTAAAATTACATCCCGAAGCAAAATATTATACTTGCCATATTTGCGAAAAGTCATTTAGCCGCAAAACTCATCTGATACCTCATTTAAGAATACATTCTGGGGAGAAACCCTATTCATGTCATCTTTGTAGCAAAGCATTTACAAGGGTAGAGCATCTACGAATGCATTTTGCAGTTCACGAGATTGAGAAATCATTTTTATGTAATATTTGCGGGGAATCGTTTAAAGAAAAATGTAGTTTAAAATCGCATTTATTGACACATTCTGATGAGAACCCATATTCATGTCGTATTTGCGGAAAATTCTTCAAGCTAAAGAGTTTTTTGAAAGCTCATTTAAAAATACATTTTGGTGAGTTATTTTTATTATTATTCTCTTTAAGAATTATAGTGTCTTCTATTCTTTTATTCACAATGGAATGGAGATAGTATATGTTAAAAAAATGGTTGTATGTTAATTTGTACTGACAAATGTTGCCATTTATCTTCAAAACTACTGAACCGATTTGTAAACTGTGTGTAACTGATGAAACAATTTCAATTTAGTTTTTGACGTGAATGCGTCTTTAAATTAGCTATCATAAGACGCAATTCTAAAAATGTAACGACAAAATCGGGGAATACAGTTTGTCGTTGTAGTTTACAATCTATCATCTACATACAACATTAAATTATACCACTGGATAAATAAAGGATGAAAGAATTAATTACAATAAGCGGGAACAGTGAACGCGCGCGGTGGAGGGGGAATCGCCGCCTATTGAGATTATATTACGACGTAAATACATAAATAAAAATATTGTATTTGAAAAAATTAACCTGTAAAATAAACGTATTCACGTATAATACGTGTCTATGACTGCTATAACTTTTTTTTACAGGTGAAACTGTTTTGGACTCTCTTGATACACAAGAAGTGAGACAACATGCTAAGAGAGTGACAAAGATGGAAAATAACGACATGAACATTGACAGACTACAGATAGTGGAACCCGGTAAAGGACTCCCCACAGATATGTTGCGTTGTGACATATGTCATTATGAAACTGCCAGTGATATTCAGTTAATAGAACATTTGAAAACGCATTCAAAAAAGAAATTACTTTATTGTGATCTATGTAAGTATAAAACGTTTAGAAAACTACATCTTGTATCTCATATGCAGATTCATTATCAGGATAGAGTATATTCGTGTGAAGTTTGTAAAAAGGTATTTTTAAATAAAAATAAATTGAATGTTCATAAGACGCAACATTCTGAGGAGAAGCCATATTCATGTACCTTATGCGATAAAATGTTTACAATTCAGTATCAGTTAACAAGGCATTTGAAGACACATGCCCAAGAATATTTGTGTCAGTTTTGTAAAACAGAATTTCCTAACAAAAAATTGTTAAAGGAACATTTAAAAGTACATTC
The DNA here is from genome assembly GCA_001278395.1 of Lerema accius. Lineage (NCBI taxonomy): Eukaryota > Metazoa > Arthropoda > Insecta > Lepidoptera > Hesperiidae > Lerema > Lerema accius. The sequence goes on along the minus strand of LGAG01001058.1, from coordinate 62,825 downwards.
AGGTGAGAGACCATATTCGTGTCATGTTTGTCAAAAGACATTTAAGTTAGAATACAAATTGCACTTTCATTTAATAACATACCATAAGCTATATTCTTGTGTAATCTGTAGAAAAGTTTTTGAAAAAGAAAGCTTGTTTAAAACGCATTTAAAATTACATTCCGATTCAAGTTATCATCCATGTGAGATTTGTAAGAGGATATTTAAAAGCGAATGGAACTTGAAGTATCATCTAAAGACACATTCGGGTGAAAGACCATTTTCATGTGGCGTTTGTCATAAATCATACAGAAGAAAAATGCATCTTGAACGGCATTACAAAGAACACGAGAAAACGGAGATAAATTCTTGTATTGTTTGTGATATGACGTTCAAAAACAAATTTGGTCTTAGATCTCATTCAAGAATACATTCAAATAAGAAACCATATTCCTGTAATGTTTGTAATGAAGCATTTAGACTATCAAGTTTGTTGAAAGCACATTTAAAAACGCATTCTGGTAAATAATAGTTATTATGTAAATTCTATAGATTATCATAGATTCTAATCTAAGGGGCCTTTCAAGTATTATGTAAGCACTATGGTGGGGGGTCTTTCTTTTGCTTACTTTTACTGACGGGGGGATGGGGGGATAATAATCGTGGTAAATTTGCCTAAACTACTTGAACTATTCGTAATACTTGAACGGCCCCTAGTGAAAATCCTTTGTATTTCGGTAATGGGGACTTAAATATACTTTTGTAATGACACATATTTTTTTATTTTACTCCAAATGTTATTTTATAGTACTACTAGTTGGCTCGGCAAAGCTGTTATATGAGTCTGTTTTGTATTATACCTCATTTTTTTCGTCGTGATTTAAAAAGTAAACAATCATGGCACTACTTTTATTTATTTCATTAATTTTAACAAATATTTAGAAGTACACATAAATTTATTTTAACATTAAATTATTGTTTATTCTTTAACTTTTTTTTTTATTTGCGTCTGTCTTATTTTTAAATCAATAATTACATAAAAAAGACGCTGTAAGATTGTTTACTTTTTAAATCACGACGAAAAAAACGAGGTATACATAGTATTGCTTCTATGACGGTATGTTTTTGAATATCAGTACATTTTCATTTGATGTCAAAAATAAGGGTGGCACGAAATTTCCCAAAGGACATGAGGCTTAGTGATAATTAATATAGTGTAGAGCGCGCCTAACGAAGTGGGAACAGTAGACACAGGTGAGAACAACACGATGTTCCCGCCGCAAGCGCTTGTACAAGTGGTTGAGTGCTAGCAGTATAAGTTAGCTAGTGTTGTAAAGTTCACGTAAAAACTACATTACAAAGATATTTATTTATTTACATAACTTACCGAAACCTCGTTGCCGATAGGTACGTAATTGGTACATCTCTATCTGTCCATACAAACATTTGCCTACGCAGCGAACTGAAAATTTTGTGCGATATGCGCGCTCTATACTATTGTTTTATTGCTCTATGGCATTGCACAATTCCCATAGATTTTTGGTCTAAAATAAACTGTGCGGCCAGACTTCGAATTATTTCCAATAGGCCAATACTAAGAACTTAAAAAATATATATGGACTTAATTCTGCTACTGCATTTTATATTTTATGGTTCCGTACCTAAAAGGTAAAAACAGAACCCTATTACTAAGCCTCCGCTGTCTGTCTAGTGACCAGGCTGTATCTCATAAACGGTGATAGCTAGAAAGCTGAAATTTTCACAAATTATGTATATCCGTTGCTGCTATATCAACAAATACTAAAAATAATATATTAAGGAGAGTCTCCATACAATAAGCCTGTAATTTTTCGTATTTAAATTTTCACAGAATATATAGTTATATGTCGCCTTTCAAAATAAATAAAATGTATATTTTATTATAACCACCTTTTATTTACCTCCGATGCAGATGTATGTTACTTTAACGATTGTATCCTACTGTCTGTAGAACCATTTTGGGGCCCTCTCTGTCTCTGTACAGTCATTTTGGGGCCGTCTCTGTAGTCATTTTGGGGCCCACTTTGTCTCTAGTCATTTTGGGGTCCTCTCCGTCTCTGTACAGTCATTTTGGGGCCCTCTCTGTCTCTGTAGTCATTTTGGGGCCCTTGGACTGACAAATTTATGGAACAGTTTTATACGTTAAGTTAGTCGTACTTCACGAGGGTAAAAAACTTCCGATATTTTACAGCTTACTACAAATGATTGTACTTAGGTACTTTCTGTAGATTTAAATGTAAGTTTTAGCAGCCATTCGGGGGCCCCTGTGAGGACAAGAGACCTGCCTCTTTAGATAAATGCTCTTTCTGTTGACGCTCGTACAAAACGCTGCCCTGAAAATGTATGAGAAATAATTCGTATTTGTATAAAAACTCTGACTTCTGTTTGAAAGGATTTATCACGAATATTTTTTAGTTTGCTAACGAAATTGTCTTAAATTAAACTTAATGAAGCTATTCAAATATTTCTTAACTTATGCACAAAACTGTAAGTATAGAAAAACACAACAAGTTGTAGGGGCTTGAAAATGGTCTAAATGCCTTCGAGAAAAAGATAGTACGGCCGTGCCGCTTTTTTGCTCGACTTGGTGAATGCCACATGCACAGCCGTGCCCCCGGATATTACCAATCAATGCAATATGAGAAGCTATAAATTAATTAAAGAAGATAATCTATGACACAGACATTTTAACTGTTACCGTATAGGTTAAAATGACATTTGTCAATGTCAAATCCATGAATGAAATGTCAAATGTAGAAGATAATTTCAATTGCTTGTGACGCTTGGCATACAAAATAATTATTTATAATAACAATATTTTTTTGTAACTTGCTCTGCTCACTATATTAATTTAATTACTTATAATTGAATGGAATATTATATTCAATACTGAGTTTTAAAGGTAAGTTGCTTCGTATTAGTAATTTTAACATGTCTCGTATGTTCGGGCATCCCAATGCGGCTATAAAAAAAGAATGCAGCCATTATTGTATTTCCAAGTTTTTAAGTCCACAGATTCACATTTTATTATTAAAAAATTAAAAACTAGACAGTGTGAAGTTGTAATTAACTAATAAGGTTATATAGGTTGTGTATATTATAACCTCAATTGACAGTGGTTTGAAACATTGGATTGATACATAAAAAAAAATAGAAAAAAAATATTTATTTTATCACAGTAATTACATAAATATAAGTTGGTTTAAATACTAATAACCTTAACAGCTAAAATTCCAAGCAGTTTTACTCGTCAACATGTGACATGAAACTGAAGGACCATAAGTAATTTTTTTTATTTACATCATTGTAGTCATTTTTTGCTTCACATTTAAGAAATTGTCGTTCCAAGCAGATTGTGAGCAGTGATAGAATAGCGTTTTGAACGCTGGTCTCTAGGACGTTGAGTTCCTGAGTTCAAGCCATGTGTAACTTTCAAAAAGTTTTGTTCATATTAGAAACTAATTATCACTTGCTTTGATGATCAAATATTGTAAGGAAACCTATAAACCTGAGAGTTCTCTATAGGTGTTGAAGGTGTGTGAAATTTGCTGCACTTTGCCAGCAATTTGACTACCACATTGGTCGAAAAACTTATTAGAAGAGTCCAATATGAATATTACTACAATTAAAAACAAAATTGGGAATCAAATTTGTTTAGTAAACTTTTATTATACTTACTAAATAAGCAGTACAAAAACTAAATTTCATTTCTTTTAATGAGAATGTTATTTAGTCTTCTTAAATAATTGTGCCAGAGCCGAAGGCAAATAGCTACACTTTGCCGATCGCTAGACTAACCCAAACCCCTCACATTGTGAAAGGTGACTCAAGCCCATAATAGGACAGTAGGCTAGCCTGGAACTAAAGTGGTCTATGATACAAAAAAAAGTTATCAAACGAATCGCGTTTAAACTCACTGTGCTTAAATAACCAATCAAATTGTAAAGTAGTATTTTAATGATAACCTTACTTTGGTGACCGATGACACTTGAGACCACGATTGCTTAAATTAATTTATTGTTTTTAAGTTCAATAATGCTCATAGCCAAAAATGTTACATAGACCACTTTAGTTCCAGGCTAGCTAGTTATGGGTTATGATTATGAAGCTAGACTGTACAGTTTTTCTTATACCGTAGATTATTTTAGGTGTTGAAGGTGATATGGGTTGAAACACTCTGCCAAACAGATTAAGAACCTGGCCTAGGCTAATGCTGTAGCTCAAATTAAATGAAGAAGTGGAACCAGTAATTAAGATGGAGCATTTTCAGCAACATATGATGGAATCTGTACCCCAAGTTTGTATTGATTATAACACATATACAGTTTAGCTTACACAGCTTACTAAAATAAAGTAATAATCAATTTATGGTAAAGTTAGAGGTCATTTAAATATGTAAGCAACAGATGGAATTATTAGCAAATGTTAGCAAAAATAAAGAATATGTTTGTGGGACTTCCTTCAGGTATTATACATAATACCTTAATTGACTAGCCTGGAACTAAAGTGGTCTATGATACAAAATAAAGTTATCAAACGAAACGCGTTTAAAGCCATTATGTTTAAATAACCAATCAAATTGTAAAGTGCTATTGTAATGATAACCTTACTTTGGTGACCGATGACACTTGAGACCACTTTTGCTTGGATTAATTTATTGTTTTTAAATTCAAAAATGCTCATAGCTAAAAATGTTACATAAACGAATTTAGTTCCAGGATAGCTAATTGTGGTTTTTGTAACATACCTCCTCATAGACATTTTTATGGGGTAAATAATAAGAGTCCAATGCTTCACTAGGCTAATAAATGCCTGTATTGTCTGTCGCTCCAAAGTAGTATCGTTATCTCTTTACTTATCTCCACTGCAACCAAGCATGATCTGTAATACCCAGGTCTAAATCTGGTCAACAATACCTGCTGTTAGGATGAACCGTAGCATATCCTCATCTCCTTTGATGTCATTGACCTTTACAGTGATTTAATATTCGATAGTCGTAGATGTGATTGAAAGTTTCCTTCACCACAGAAGTTACATATAACAGAAGTCGGGCGCCATGTTTGAAATAAAATAAGCGTGTGTCACTATAACAAGGATGACGAATTAAATGATATGTTATACGTTGAAATCTGTCAAGCAGTTTAGGTTGTAATTAATGCCATAAATATCCACATACATACACTCTAAAAATTACTCTTAAGCAGTTGAGTAAAAATATACTAATTTTCACAAAGATTCACCCTTAAAGTTCCTTACAGGCCAATCTTTAATTTTTTGGGTTTAGCAGGTTACCTAAGGAACTTTGTTCAAATAACCAAAGTTTTTACTATCTCTTAGTTGAAAATCACCAAAACTCCCCCTATGCTGCTCACATCATATTTAAATGACCTTTTATACAAAATTATTGCCAATAGCTTGATTGCTGTTATTACTCAATACTATTGAGTCGTATTAAGTTATTATTCAACTTCTATTTTTCCAGATGTGCAGAATATGTTTTACCACCGACTCCAAAATGTGTTCGATGACATCTTTCAAAGATTTAAATGCTGCATATGAATCTGTCACTGGAATAATGGTAAACTCGTAAAGACATAGTGGAGTACTTTCTAAGTCGCTTCAATATAGGGGCTATCCATTAATCACATGAGGCTCGAAAGGAGGGGAGGATTCCATAAAAAATCATTAAATATCACCAATGGGGGGGATTAAAAATTACAAAAAAACATGACTTGATTAATGGACAGCCCGATTTATAATAGACACGGGGTGATCTTACAGTGGCATCATTATTGCTTATTATAGTGTAGTATGAGCAGTGTGATGGGTGCCATGTGTTTGTTGTCAGACGGCAGACGAGGAGCACTTGCCACGGTCGCTGTGCTCCGAGTGCACCGGCCGACTGATGACCTGCGCTCGCTTCAGACACAGGAGTCTGCGAGCACACTTGATACTGCTGGATATCTACAAGAGACACGGCCACGTGAGTGTAATTTAAAGGCTATCCTTAATGATTTTGTACTAAACTTATCAAGTGCTTCTTTTTCAGATAACTGTAGATTTAATCATATCTTCCATGAATGGGAGTTCCTTAGCTTCTGATACAATTACGATGAACGCTCAAACAGGCTCTAATAATGATGATATCGGGAAATTAGATAAAAGGACAGATGGAGAAAAAGACAAACAAAACAAAGATGTCAATGTGTATGATAAAAACAGTATCAAATCTGAAATAGATGTTGTTGATCATACCCACATTGATGAAGAAGATAGACATAATCACATAGAAATACCTGTTGAGGATATTAAGAAAGAAAAAGATGATTTGAATAATCAAGAAGATTTAGATACTTGTTCATCTAGTTTAGATGAAGATAAATTTATTAACAAATACGATATGATGAACGAAATCAAAGATGATAGTTGTTCATCTGACTCGGGTGAAGAAATTGATGTCAATAACATTATTGCAAAGAATGATATGATCAATCGAGACGATCTCAGCGTGTGTTCATTTACTTCTGAGGAAAACGAGGATTTTGAAGTCGATATTGAAACTATTGATAATGGTATTATTATCAAAGATGATGAAGCGGCTTCCAAAAGGAACTTCGTGTATTCAGCTAGATTGTATGAAGATATCGTGAATTATGTTCTTCGGAAAGAGTGCAGTAATATGGTCAATAATTACAGTTCTGCGTATAAATATTCTAGAGATTTTTTGGAGTCTCAACACTCGTTTTTATTTGTGGGTAAGTGGAAATTGAGTTTAGGTGTGAAATATGTTGCTTGACGGTAAAATATTTGCGTATTTCGTCTCACAATCGTCTCGCTTTAATGACGCCATTTAGTGTCGATGCAATCGTTCGATTAATACATTGGCCTGAGAGTGGACGGGCGTGTACTATACAAAAGAGAGTATAGTCTTTATTTAATTAAATATTATCATAGAAGTAGGTGTACGAACTGCTTAATTTTCATTAAAATTATTGCTTACGTAGTACTTTAAGAAATCAAGTACTTTAGCAAGATTAATGTAAATTATATTGTACAGGTGAAGATGTTCTGAACGCTCCGCTTCGAAAACAAAAAGTGAGAAAACAAACTAAAAGAGTGATGAAAACGCCGAAACATTTAAATGGCTTAAATATTAAACAACAGACAGGCGAAGCTGATGGACACTTAACACAAGATATTTTACGTTGTGACTTATGTCATTACGAAACTGCCAATGATTTAAAGTTTCTAGAACATTTGAAAGCGCACGCTGCAAGCAGCAAGTCATACAATTGCGATATGTGCGGTTACAAAACAGATAGGAAAATTAAAATTATATGGCATATACGAAAACAGTGTCGGAAGAAATCGGAAGCAAAAAATACTGTTCCAAAACTATTTTCTTGTGATATATGTTATCGAACTACCACAAGCAGAACTGATTTAAACAGACATTTAAGAGTGCATACTGGTGAAAAACCATTTTCATGCGATATATGTAAAAAAAGGTTTTGCAGAAAGTCAAATGTACTGCTGCACTTGAGAATACATAGCGAACAAAGACCATTTTCATGTTCTGTCTGTAAAAAAACGTTTAGTCGACGTTACAACCTTCTGGAACATGGGGCGATACATACGAAATATAAACCATATTCATGTGATGGTTGTAAAAAAAAATATCGATGGCAAGCACAGTTAATGCGTCACATAAACTCGGGGTGTCCGTTACGATTAGATGATTCATCATCATAATATCGATTCAGCTTACAGCTTACGATATATCGATATTTAATATTGTGACTATACGATGAGTTGAACAGATTCGTCCAACCCTATCACAGATAAGGTTTTTGATTACAAAACCGCATCAAGGCTGGTCCATCGTTAATCGTGTCAAATTTGTAAACCCTTATTTTCTTTGGGGTAAAAAACATATTTGACACAATCTCATGTTATAATGAGAAAGGCAATATCGGTATTTAAAAAACCGTATTTAATACATTTACAAAGATATATAAGAGAGCACAGACTAAACACAGACTATGTGATGAAAACAGAATATAATAATAATGTATTACGCAATAATGCTGTTAGAATTCGCGCTGGCGTCCACACTTTCATCATAATCGCACCCAAAAACTTCAATAGTGCGATTCAGAACTGATTTTCACTGCGCCATCTATCGACAGCTTGCGGAATTAAATATAACATGAAGTTACCCTTTGACATAATAAAACTTGATATTTGAATTGCTCGTGTAAGGCGCAGCGGGCGAAATTTTGGAAGGCATTTAGATTTACCAGCTGTTTTCAAGGAAACAGGAGAGGATAGGAGAAATGTAAATGAAATGAGAAGAGAAGATAAAGTGCTACGTAACAGGTTTGCAAATTTGAAAATTTTGAAAACAGACAAATTTGCAATTTTGAAAATAGACAAATGATTAAAATGATACAGAATTTTATAAAATTCAATAAATTTATTTTAAAATACGGTTTTTACACTTGTTTTTATTGCATGTGCCCTTTTTTACGAACTCCGCTAGTGTATGGCAATGTATATTGGGTAATGTATATTGGGTGGCAATGTATATTGGTAGTAAATGAATTGGCAATGTAGAGTGTATGAGTTACCAATGTTAGATCTGAGTTGGTAATATAAGGTGAATGTGGTGAGATGGTAATTAAAAGATGTTACAAACTTAAACTTAATTTATTTGCCTAGTATCTTATAGCTTAGATCGAGTGACAAATTCAAATAATTTATTGTATCTTAGGAACTAATAGCTTACTTAACGAACGTCAAAATCTATATCTATACTCTATACTAATAAATAAAATTGAAGTGTCTGTTTGTAATATTAAAATAACCACTTTAAACTAAATGCATACGTTTGTTACGTTTGTATACACGATACACATACCAAAATGACATTTAAAAAAATTTTTGTCTGTCAGTCTGTTTAATCCGGCTAATCTCCGAAACGGCTGGACCTATCTTGACGGGACTTTCACTGGCAGACAGCTGATGTATCAAGGAGTAACTTAGGCTACTTTTTTTTACTTTCGCTTCGGCGTCGGTTTCCCGAAGCGAAGCGAGGGCGGGTCCACTAGTTTACAATAATATTAATAACACATGTGACTGATTCTACATTAGAACCAAATAGGTCTTTTTTTGCTTCATATTCTTGAAATTACCATGTCAATGGTTTAATCTAAGTATGATTAGTATAGTTGATTTCACAATTATTCTTCTGTAATATAAAATGTGATCATAAACTTTGTGAAATTATTTATTACCAAAATACGAAAATAAATAAGCATCCATCAGTGAAAACTAAAAGTACAGTTTTGCCATCGTACTAAAGTATTTTTATCATATAGTATTACATTTTTCACTCACCACTTTCACCACTTACTTTTCTAGACGTTTCCATGGAACTGCCCAACACATTATTTGAATAGATACAGCATACGATCCACAGAGCAAGGAATGTATACATCGTTTTTTTCGTCGTGATTTAAAAAGTAAACAATCTTGGCACAACTTTTATTTATTTAATTAATTTAAAAATATAAAAAATATTTAGAAGTATACAGAAATTTATTTTAACATTAAATTATTGTTTATTCTTTAACTTTTTTAAATTTGTGTCTGTCTTATTTTTAAATCGATAATTACAATAAAAAGACAGTGTAAGATTGTTTACTTTTTAAATCACGACGAAAAAAACGAGGTATATCTGTCTGTATACATACAGTTAGAGGAAGCAACTTACGAATTTAGTATGAAACCCAGTGTCGCCAAACTCACACATTTACACATTATATTTACTTTGTCAAGAACAAAAATTACAATTTACTTAAATTAA
>LGAG01001058.1:6802-23795 GCA_001278395.1 Lerema accius | reverse complement strand
GTAAACAATCTTACACTGTCTTTTTATTGTAATTATCGATTTAAAAATAAGACAGACATGAATAAAAATAAATTAAAAAATAAACGATGATTTAATGTTAAAATAAATTTATGTATACTTCTAAATATTTTTTTAAATTAATGAAATAAATAAAAGTTGTGCCAATATTGTTTACCTTTTATATCACGACGAAAAAAACGAAGTGTATGTATGTTTTTGTTAGCTAACTATATTGCTGCAGTATCTATACTTATAAAGCTGAAGAGCTTGTTTGTTTGAACGCGCTAATCTCAGGAACTACTGGATCGATTTGAAAAATTCTTTTAGTGTAAGATAGTCCATTTATCGAGGAAGGCTATAGCCTATATAACATCACGATAAGATGAATAGGAGAGGAACAGCATTAAACAATATTGCGAAAGCGGGAAAATCTACTTGTATGTTAATATACAGAATGGTCAGGGTTTTCAAGGGAGCAGACAAACTATTACAGTTATTGAAACTTCGTCATAGTAAAAGTTGTTCAATATGACGAGCATTTACTAAAAATTATGATAATTGAAGGTCGGCTGCACCTGATGTGGACTACTAAGATCAAACAAACTATAAGAGATATAATATGTTGCAGAACAACGTCTGCCCGGTCTTCTAGTACTATTATATAATTACAAAGTACCCACAATTCTCATTATTTTCAGACTACCCCCAATCGCAGTGTGAATCTACCTTCAACTACTGAAACTTCAGGGGTGGCGTTGTCTCTACATACTATATGGCCATAGAACTTAGAAAAGTTATTAAAATAATAACTTAAAACCAAGCAATATTTAATATTCTATTTCAAACGCTTTTTTATTTCGAGACCCCACTAGAGTATATTTGCACGCAGATTATTCTTCCCCACTCTCACCGCTACAACTTTTAAACGGCTCAACCGATTTTCATCAAACATGTCTAAGAACACTCGCAGATAAGTCACCTTTAATAAAAAAAAAACTAAATCAAAATCGCTTCATCAGTTCGTGAGCTACGGTGCCACAGACAGACACACAGACACGTCAAACTTATAACACCCCTCTTTTTGCGTCGGGGGTTAAAAATATATAGTCAGTCTTCAGAAAAAAAAGTCAAGTCAAATTTTTTTACGATCTGACACGTCACAGAGTACGGACTACGGACTGCCGTGTAATGTACCGGGAAACGTTATCATTTGTTATTTACGTTTTTTTTTTCGGTTATGTTTTTTATTCCGAAAACTGAGTCCATATATTTTTGGATCTGTGAAATATTTTAGGTAGGTATATACGTATTGTATTTACGTAGATAATTAATAGGTGAAGTCAAACTAATTTTTCAATTTTAATTTAGTTGCGAAAATGATCGTTTTATTTCTGTTCTTTAATAATGATATAATGTAAATATGTATTTATTTTAAAACTTAATTTTGTACTTAATATTACTCGAATTCCTTTTAACTGAAATTATGTATTGCCAGTACTTGTAATAAATGTAAATATACTAATACTACTTTGATTTTGTTATTTATAACCTGTTCCTAAATTAAAATTTTAATATCGCGTTAATCTGATTCAGAGTTGATAAGTGTGCGCCGATCCTAAGCATCTTTACACAGTTAAAATAAATAATTGTTTATTTGATGAAACAAATCTTTTGGCGCGAAAAACAAGCTTCACAGATAAAATACCTGCCCTAGAAACCGGTTAAAGTTATTATTAAAAACCCGGTTATTTGCGAATTAAAAAAAAACATTTTGTAAGACAAATACACATTTAATCAGTCCTTTTATACAATCTGTATTGTAAACTATCTGTGCTCTTACTATCAAGGATTTTGTAAGCATCTTGGAAGGTATGCAATGATTTAGTTTCATGCCAGTGTTGTGTGAACTGCGTGTCGGAGAAAAACGGTTCCGGAGTCGTTATATCCAAGGGCTCTTCTTTTAATGGCAACACCAGCCTAAGATTAGAAAAAAAACATTTTTATCGCAAACAGAAATGGTTAATGTAATATGAGTAACAATAAAAGAATAAATAAATTGTTGGTTAAGATAAGCCTCCAACCGAAATTATGTTGAATTATTTAGCGGCTGTATCAAGCAATAGGGTCGTAGTAAGATAAAAATATAAATAATTATTAATGACTTCAGAATATCAACCTGCCTGTCGACTTTTAACGATCCCCTGGTCTAATTCTTTAAAATTTTATGCAGCCCCAAAGGGTTAGTCTACGTCCCTTACTCTTCACCATGTATTATGTTGCGTACACACCAAACAAACGATGTCGAACCAATGTGAAGCTATTTCATTCTAACTTCGTAAGGTAACACATTCAGTGGCTTTAATTAACCCGGTGTGTACGCAGCATCATGGAATAAGAGCATTTAAAATAAAATACTATATTATCTACAATACCTGACAGCGTGTAAGAACATCCTATGCGGTGCAGTATCAGTTCTGTCGCTGTACGTGTAGTCGCCGAGGATCGTATGGCCGATAGCGTGACAATGCACTCGCAGTTGATGACGACGACCTACGGTGCAAAACAGAAGAAAATTACTTGAGAAACGCAGTCATCTTATCACATTTCAGGGCCCTTGTGCACATTTGGGGACCCTGTTGGAAGATAAGAGTAAGAAGTTATAACCTGTACTTCATGTCTGTCTGGATAGGTTATTTTTTTTGTAAACCAGAAAGCTAAGGTAAATTATCTGTGTATCAACTCATTCTGTCTGTGTTCGGTGTCTTAATTTAGTGCCTATATCAGACTGTTTGTCTGTGTGTCTGATCGAGTGTGTGAGTAGCCAGAGAGTACCTTTTTACTATTAAATTAGGACAACACTATTTCTATGATGAGTAATAGAGTTTATCACGACGACAACGATAGATTAATCACTCCAACCGCTCTCCAAGAGAGGAGCACCTAAGTAAGCACGCATAAATTTCGTACCTGTGTGTGTTGTAAACATTTAACACACAAACCTGTGACTGGCTTCATCATGACTACCGTGACAGGCTGATCTCGGTACAAGCCAATCTGCAGCACGAGCAGGCGAGTGTGAGCCGCGCGAGGTCGCCCGCAGACCGTGACTGAGTCTGTGACCGCTACCATCTTGTGACTGTTCTCCGGCGACTCATCGTTACCTGACCAATATGATCACAACACACTTGTAACAGTGGTAATATGTCTTTTGACGAACTTCTAGTGGGACAAATAGTTAAGATTACCAAGGGACTACTAATATTTACTAACAGGACTAGCCTGTCTGAACTAATAGTACCAACATCCGCGATCTAATGTTCTCATTAACGTCTATTACTAATAGGACCTATTAACCAACTGTGGCGACTACGCACAATATCATACAGTGACGTCACGACCTGAATCACGCTATCGAAGTTTTCTACATCGACTGATATATATAGAAGTTCCGACACACAGTCAGTCGGAGCTCGGCCGCTCCCCAGGCAAGACATCTCGCCTGGCGGGAGATCTCCCTTTGCCAAACAACTAACTGTACTCTCTATAGTTCTAAGTAGTTGAAGTTCGTTACGATGTCCACGGGCAGCTATGTTTGGTGGCACTGTCAGCTCGTTAGATGTCTTAATACAATAGAAAAGTAATTTTTCTCACCAATCTCATACACCACATCAGCAAGCTCGAACCCAACTTCTCCCCTCACCACAGCAAGGTAATACTTCCCCGTGCGACGCTGCTCGAACAGTCTGCCAGCATCGCCCGCCGCGCGCTTGCTCTTAGCGATACAAAGCGCGCCGCTCGTAGAATAGTCTAGCCTTTGGACGAAGTGTAGCGGGTTGAGAGACTTGGATAGGTGCGAGTCGTACTGCCCTATGTGACAGGCTACCGTGTCCTGAGTAGGCAGAAGTGGATATGATTTACTTATAAAATTACTGACAGTGAAGAAAAGGTAGATTAAATTACGACATTTATGTGTTTTTTATTATTGTGATATCAAATACTTATTTATAATTTTATGGTTTTCTTAAATCTACGCGTTATTGGTGAATTTATGAATGGTACCGGTATAAAAATACCGGTATTATAATGAATCACTTCATAGAAGTACGTTGTTGATGATGATATTGATGATGGCCACACTAACACAAAAATGTCAATGTCAAAATTGTCAAAATCTCGTACAAAATATAACCTTAAATAATTAATTTATGCAACCAACAATTTATTGTTAATTTCTACTACATACCTTAACATTTTCATCATCGGAATTTATATACATATCGTACGGCTTATTAACAATTATAAATGATTCACTTTCATACAATTTATTCACGATCATTTTTAAACTGTACGCGGGAAATTTAAATTGTTAATTACTAAAAATAGTATATATTTTGTTCTGACATGATTTTAAATTTACATCTTTACCCATGTATTCATTTATATGAAGAGTAGGCAGGAGCGCAGATACTTTTGGACAAAAATGCAACAGGAACGATTTAAACGCTGTCTGAATTGCCTGATCCAAACAAGCGCTCAAAATCTCGTCCAGTGGCATTTTGTCCTCTTACAGGGAATTTATTTTAACCACATCACAACCGTACAAAATACGAAATGGAAAATAACAATTTCATGAAATTGTCATTAAAAATTCTTTTTTACATCATACCAGTTCTTTTTAAAAAATAATAAAGAGGTAGAAAAAATAAACCAGAAGTTAAAAAGATTCAGATTCTGAACGCAAATGTCAAATTTTATAACTGTGGTTCAGTATAACCCGACTAATTTACGATGTCATTCTCGATCAAATATACGTGACTGATGGCCATACTTCTTAATTTAGCATCGCAAAGAATAAGTACGAGGCGTAAACCTTTATTTTGGAGAATACGAAAATAAATAATAATTATTTGTGAAAATAATCATGAAACGGTCTAAAAGATACAGAGTAAAGGAAGAATTCCCTGAGACATCTACATCGCGGTCTGCTAGCCAGAAAGAACATGACTTAGCGTATTATATTCACGATCGTGTAGAACTAATGCATCAAGTGTTTTCGGTGTTAAAATCTAAAGAAATCAAAGCAATGGCTCCTGAATGTGTGAGACATATTAGTAGCAGTGATCTCCAGGAGTTGTGCATGGAGGAGGTAAATTTATTTGTAAATAGAAGACCGAAAAGACGTTCTGCAACTTATTGTATCTCTTATAGTTTGGTCGATCCCTTAGTTCACAGCAGGTATTGCCGACCTTAAATTTGCATGTGCCTTCAGTAAATAAAAGCAAAATAGGTACCTTTTCATTTTAGTGGCACTAAAATAAAAGAATTACAAGTCATATCTACTGTTTTTTTCCCGTAAAACTTGATTTTATATTTAAATATTGCAGCTTCTAGGTATAAGTTCAAAGCGTCTGTGTGCTATACTGGATGGAGCCCCACCTCCATCAGACACGGAGTCCTCGAGTGAGTCGGAGCAACTAGAAACCATATCTTTAGACAGCATTTCATCGGACGAAGAGATTCTTAGTCAAGTCAGTACAAAGAAAAAAAAGGTATGTATGTATACCTCGTTCTTTTCGTCGTGATTTATAAAGTAAACAATCTTACAGTGACTTTTTATTGTAATTATCAATTTAAAAATAAGACTGACACAAAATAAAAGAACTAAAGAATAAACAATAATTTAATGTTGAAATAAATTTCTGTATACTTTTAAATATTTTTTTTAATTAATAAAATAAATAAAAGTAGTGCCAAGATTGTTTACTTTTTAAATCATGACGAAAAAAACGAGGTATAGATGACTTCATGAGTTTTTACCTGATTGTGGTAGGTGGGTAATGTTCTTAAGTATACTAGCTGACCCGACAGACATTGCCCTACCAAATATTTTGTTTCTCATAGTTGAATGCAAATTTTTCCACATCAGATACTCAGGACCCTAAATTTTCGTGTGCGTTTAGTAAATGCTTGTCATATTGAACAATTTTTACAATGACGACGTTTCAATAACTGTAATAGTTTGTCTGCTCCCTTGAAGTATCTTAACAGCGCCATCTACCGGGTACAACTGTGGTCATAAACCATATTCGACCCCTCTAAAATACCTCATAGTTCTTAATTAAAATTGGTCCAGCTGTTCAGTGACAAATACACATACGCTGTTTTCTTACATATTAAACTACACCTACATAAATTGTACGTACAGTACAATGTACAATACATAGCCAAAAAACACACACTTAGCTAAAGTCATGTAACACTCATAACATCCTAACACAGATCAAACACCTATCATATTACAGCACAAACACCGGTCAAAAACAAAACCGAAGAAACGCAAGTCCAAAGACGTTGATGAAGAGAAAGAACAAGCCGACCGGTCACGGAGAGCTGGGCTGACTGTGTTGGAGCTGTTAGAGCTGCAAGCGAGAGCTAGAGCTATCAGAGCTCAGCTGCAGCAGGAGCAGACGTCTGCTGGTGAGTCGTGGTTTTGTTTTTGTGTTTTATTGTCCTCGTAGTATAGTAGTAGTGTTTTTCTTTACAAATGCAATGTTATGAGCGTTTTAAGTTTTGGAATGACATGTGCCTAACTTTTGCGTTTAAGTAATGCACGTCAATCTATTTATACAACTAAATAAAATTGAAGTGTAATAATAAAATAACCGCTTTTTACTTAATGCATACGTATGTAACTATGTATACACGGTACCGTGTACCAAAATATATTTTATTTTTTATTTTTTTTCTGTCTCTTTGATCGGGCTAACCTGTGAAACGACTGTACTGATTTTGAGCGGACATTCCCTGGCGGGTAGCTGATGTAATAAGGAGTAACTTAGGTTACTATTTTTTAACCTTCGTCTCGGCAAAGGTTTCCCGAAGCGAAGCGAGGCTGGGTCCACTAGTATATTAATATTATGTTAAGGGTTCAACATTCAGTACTGTTTAAAAAATAATGCAGGCACATAATAATACTCTGATTTTCGAAAAGTTATGTGTGTATTACAAACTAATATCACTTGCTTCGGTGATCAAACATTGCTCTGAAACCTGCACTCCTGACAGTTGTCATACAGTTGTCAAAGCTGTGTGTAGTCTGACAATCACTTAGCGTGGTGGACTATAACCTGTATTGTGAGAGGTCTCGCCCAGCAGTGGGACAATTATGACTTGTGATGTTGATAATATGTCAGTAAACAATGTAAAATGAAACAAAAATAAGATTTATTGTACTCTTCCAATCTTCTTAACAGTTACTGTAGCTATATTTCTGTTTTCCAGTTTCAACAGGTCAGCCATCAGAGTCGGTGACGGGTAACTCCTCTGATGATGAAGTGGAAATCAAAGAGGAGACTGCTGAGGTGGTGGAGATTAGCAGCGAAGATGAGAAGCCAAATGTTCAACTATTGGCGGGTATGTTTGATTTATACTATTACTAGACGTCACCCGCAGAATAGTAGTTTAAAAGGTATTGGATTCATCCCAAGGGAACCTATAATATGGATAAAATCTATCCTATGTCCTATTCCTGGATGCAAACTTTCTGTGTGCCAAGTTTCAGCTTAATCCGTTCAATGGTTAGAGTGTGAAGGAGGGACAAACATCCATACATTTTTACAAACCTTCACATTTATAATATTTCTTTATAATATTTATAAGGTTTCTTTTATTTAAATTGCTTGAAAGTACTATAAGGGTAGGTTTTTTAAAAGTATTATGTATTTATGTATGTAATTTATATATGTCCAGTTCTTTGAAACACTATATAGATCAAAAGGTATCATGGATTTCAACTTTAGAGGTTTCATTTATTAGATACTAGACGATGCCCGCGGCTCCGCCCGCGCAAAAGTCGATAAACAAAATATTGATTTTATCCCAAGGGAACCTATAGTCGGGATAAAATGTATCCTATGTCCTATTCCTGGATGCAACCTATCTGTGTACCAAGTTTCAGCTTAATCCGTTCAACGGTTAGAGCGTGAAGAAGGGACAAACATCCAAACATCCAAATATCCAAACATCCAAATATCCAAACATCCAAACATCCAAATATCCAAACATCCTTACAAACTTTCACATTTATAATATTAGTAGGATTATGTTTCCATTGTGTAACAGACTAACAGTCTTTTATAAGGGTATTTTCAAACTCAATTTTTTTTTTTTAATTCGGGTTTGTTTTTGTATTATATATTGCATGTTAATATTATTTCTCAATGAATTATTATTTACCCTAATATCGCATCAATTTTGTCTGTCGTTAGTTTTAAAGCAAAGGTTTTGTTTGCAGAGAGAATAGAAGCCACTCGCAAAGAGACGACGCAAGAAGCGTCATCAAATTCTAAAACTGTTACTAAAAAAGTCAACGATCTCATTATAACTGTCCCAAAAGCAAATACTTCGAGAAAGATTAAACTTAAAAGAAATACTAGTACTAATTCTAATAATGCAACAGTTGAAAAAGTTCCAGGAAATTATAAAAATACTAATAGTAATTCTGTAGATAAAGGCAATGTAACATGTATTAGAAAGCCTGCATCTATTCCTCAAATTGCTTCACAATTAGTTGTAGATGTTGAAATACAAAACTCTCATCCTAAAGCTAAGCCTGCAAATGAATTAGTAACTTCAAAAGATAAAAATAAGAGTAAAGATAAGAAAAAGAAAAGAAAGAAAGATAAGCAGAATGATAAAGATGGAAGTGATCATGATGAAATAACGCTACAATTATCGGATACTGAGAAAATGGATTTATTGGAAGATTTAGATGGTACGAAGCCTGAAAATAGCAGTGGTACAGAAGACTCTAGTTCTGATTCTAGTGATGAGGACTCTATAAAAGGTAGTGATGGAGAAAAAGATCCGAAATCTACTAATTCGGACGCTCAAGACGCAAATCTGGGTAAAGATAAAGTGAATATAGATAACTCTAAAGAAACTAAAGACAATAGTGAATCTATAACTATTGAAAATGGTGTTTCTAGTGAATTAAAAGCGAAAGAAGTGGACAGTGAAAATAAAACTACATCAGATTCTGAAGACCTTAAGGAAAAAGTTGATGATGTTGAAAATGATAAGGCCATGAATAATGAACTTATTGATAACATAGGTCTGTGTGATATTCAAGAAAGTAATACAGAGGTCTTGGATATTAAAAGTCCAAAATCTCAACCAACTGCTTCAATAGACAAAGATAATGTTTCTGATTGTATTGAAATGGAAATAAGTTCTGATACTATAACGCCTTTAGCAACAACGGAAATAGAGTCAACTGTTAATGGGAAAGAAATTCCAGATGTAGAGATAAGTGATAAAAGGGACATTGAAGGACAATTGAAAGACGTTGAAGAAATTAATAATAAAACAATACCAGAAGAAATAATAGGTGCTGATAATGAATTACCATCTAATTCAGAGTCAAATGTCATTGATAGTATGGTCAATATTGAAGTGGATGAAGCTAAGAAAGACAATTTGCAAGAAAAGTCTGATGGAGAGCTATCAGATCGTGATAGTTCTGAAGTAGAAGCTAGCGATTTAAAACCAGACGTGGTTTGCATATCCGATGACGAAGATAAAAAAGGAAAGAAAAAGAAGAAAAAAGAGAAGAAGAGCAAAAAAGATAAGAAAACTAAAAAGAAGGATTTTCGCGAGAGCGGTGATCAAAATTTTTATAGTGAACCTAAAGATCTCAATCAACCAAATGTTATTGAAAAAGAAGTTGTTTTCGTATCAGAAGTGACGGAAGAAATAGATTCTAATTTAAAATCTAATAGTGAGGTGATTAATAGTGAAAATAATGAAGATTTTCAAAGCACGGAAGTTGTTACCATTTCAATCGACACAGATAATCCAAAAGGTAATGAAGTAAAGGAAAAAGAAATAATAAAAAAAGAGGTTATAAACACAGATACAGATTTCGATGACGATGTATATGAAATATTAGAACTATCAGATGATAGTTCGTGTTATGAAGTAGAAGAAATATCTATATCCAAAGAACCTACAGCTGAAGAAATAGAGGCTCTCTCAGCTAAATTTGATGAATTAGAAAGAGACAGAGCAGATACAGACAAAGAAACTGAAGAGTTAGACACTTTGTCTTGGAAAGAGAGATATCTAAAGAGTTCTAAAGTCAAAAAGGTATTGACGACCGCGAATATTATGAACGCAATGAGAAAAAAGAATTTGGAACTTAAGAAAAAGTTACAGGATTCGAAAAAAGAAATTGAATTAGAATTAGAAAAGAAAACTGATGATGTTGAAGCAACTCCTACTGCTATTGAAGATGGATCTATAGAACAATATAATACTTTAGAAGCGTCAACTAAATATGTAGATCCAGTCAAAGAAGTTGAAGAAAATATAGAAAATACAACAAAAGAAAAAGAAACGGTAACAAAAGAAATGAAAAAAGAAGCGAAACAATTGTTAAAAATGTACAAGATGTTATTAAAATATAATGATATGAATAAACAAAAAGATCCAAATAAGAAAAGAAAAAAGAAAAAGAAGAGTAAAGATAAAGATAAGAGTGTTTCTAGCCAAGTAGTTACAACTGGTTAGGTAAATAAAAAAAACATACATAATATTAATAATTATAATACAACCTTATAACTTGATACCCTATAGTATCTGTTAGAAAAGTGGTTAATTCCTGGCAGGTATTTAAGTGATAAATAAATGTTTTTTTTTTGGAATATAGTTGTTTGAATTTTATACAGGGAATCTTAGTGCGGGGCTATGATTGTAAGATTGCGTTAAATTATTACGTAACGTAATTTAAAAAAAATTGACAAAGGATTCATTAAAACAAACTATATTACATGTATTCTTTATTATAAGTAATACAATAGTCCATACATTCAATTTACACAATCGATTCAGTTCATTCGATAATAAATAATTTAGTATTTTATTAGTATAATAATACAATCCAAATGTTATTCCAATAATTAAATTAGTGCCGCTATTCTACAAAAGATGTCGCTGTCTTAATTTTTTTGCAGACTTGCTTATCTTTAATAAGCGATAGGTCTTTAATATTTCAAAATATAATGTCGTATCGACTATAATGGATAGATATCTTTGATAAAACTGGCTGGCTTTAGGTGGGTATTGTATGTTTTTTTTAAGTTACTTTTTTTTATTTAAAGCACATTAGTTTTTTTTCAAACGCTTTTATCTACCATCTTTTAAGAATAACGGCATAAATAAGTATACATAGTTGGAAATACTTATAATTAAATATGATTTATTTGAAATGCATCCATAACGGTTTTGAGACATCTATCGGGGAATAGATGAAACAAACCGAGGACAGATTCCAAATAGGCGATAGATGGCGCTAAAACTACATTTTCCTAAATTAAATTTGTAAAATAACCACAAACTAAAGTCCTTTAAATAGTTAAATAATTTTTGCCATAAATTAAGAATTCAGATGTTAAAAGACTTACAACATAACCCGTATTTTTTCGATGAAAATTTTAACAAAATATATGATTTTAATAAATTTTCAACTGTGGTTATATTTGTCGACATTTTGCATTTTAAATAGTCTAATGATATAATAAATAATGGCGTCAGTGAGCTTAATTTAGTTAACACTTTCATCAATAGATGGCGTTGCTCTAATATAAAATTATTTGAAATTCTGCGGGTATTTAGTACAACTTTACTGTCAAATCAATAATCATGCTTACACTCTGTTTAAAATGTAATAATTATGTTTTTTAAATATTGAAATCAGTTTTCTAAGAGCGTAATGTTATAAATACAAACGCGTATTTTATTTGCGATCGTGTCACTTCATACAAATAATCTACAAAAACCAGAGAATACGCGACGTATAAATTATAAAACCGTGAATAAAATATCCTTTGCAATGAGAAATGAAGCAATATTTCAATAAGAGATTTAAGCTCACTGATAAATAGACTAGATTACATTCTACGAAGATGTCTTTTTGGGCAGTTTATCACCAAATTCCGGTTCTTTGCTATACTCCACATTTTCACTTATACTTGTCGCTACAGATATTTCTGTTACAGGTTCCGCTTTTTCGTCTGTTTTCGCATCTTCACCGAAGTATATTGCAACATCATTACCATCGATATCGTCAACTGGTTTGACGTTATCTACACTAGGTGGTGGTACAACAACTTCATGGGTTATCGAGTGATCGGCTCTTAAATCACATTCTGTATGTGGTATATCTCCTCTATGATGTGTATGTTCACTTTTCAGTACGTGTTTTAGGTGACTACCTTGTATTTCTTGGTCTGCATTTTGTTTAACTTTACTTCTATCAACAGGTTCATATCCAGCTGGAAGTACAAGGCCAGAATCAAAGTCTAAACCGAAATTTATATTTTCTTTTTGATTCACTTGTCTGTTCTTAGTTTGAATTTCAACTTTCTGTTGGTTATTCGATTGTGGTTGCTCTATTGCTTGGAGAATACTCTGTAAAAGCCCTTCAGAGAGTAATTGCTCATGAGGGATGGACGGTGTTGTTATTTTACCGTTTGCATCAGCTGATTGTATTTGTACAGAGTACGTTCCTAGGTTTCCTTTCAAAGGTATACTTGTT
Organism: Lerema accius; assembly: GCA_001278395.1. NCBI lineage: Eukaryota > Metazoa > Arthropoda > Insecta > Lepidoptera > Hesperiidae > Lerema > Lerema accius. The sequence continues at coordinate 11,200 of LGAG01001058.1, read as the reverse complement.
TGCTCCAAATTACTCTGTGTATTAACGTTTATATTTTGACTCGTACTCGCGATTTTTTGCTGCAATTTCTGCGCTTCTTCGCTTAAGTTTCTAATTCGCTCAGAGGTTTGGAAGATTTGATTCGAAACCGTTTGGAATTCTTGTCTGTACTGATTCTTAGATTCGTCTTTCAGAGATTTTCCCTTTTGAATTGTGGATTTAATGGTTTTTTCTTTCTCTATCTGATTGACGGGTAGAACGGTATGTACTACGGTGTTAGAAGCTGTAGATTGATCTTTCGTGTTGTAGAAGCCTGAATCTTTGCCAGAATTGAATGTGTTTTGAGGAAAAACAATATTCTGATTTTGAGAGAAGGTTGAGCCCAGAGTATTTAAACTGGCTACATATTTAGATGCCAAATCGGATGGGATTTTTTGACCAGCCTTCGCAGCTTTTAGAATAGCTTCATGATATGGACAGTGTTTCAAAATAGCAGCGGCTTCTAAATTACTCAAATTTGCTAGAATTGTACCATCAAGGGTTGCAGTTACTTGATTCGTGTTAGATCCTGATGCGGTATGATCTCCAACTGTTAGAAGAGGTACTGAATAAGAATCTATAGGCGATCCATATAGGTTATTCGGTTGCGGTTGGAAGTTAATAGGGCTGCCAGAGTGTGGTAGACTGTACAGATTAGAGGGTTCGATGGACAAAGATAAAGAATTGAATCCATGGTTTGAGGTCTGCAGGCTTATGTCTTTGATCTCCCTAATCGGAGGTGGCAAATAAGCAGGCCCTTGCTTGATATGATCAGCGCCGTGAGTGTCCTTGTGGTGGCTAATTTGACCAATCTGCTGGATTAAACCTTTCGGCACTGGTTCCCGGAACTTCAGTGGAGATTTCGCTGAAATGCCACCATTGTGACCGCCTCCTGAGAAGGTTCCATAAGGAAGAGGAAGGTTAGAGGATAGTTTTGGTGGTACTCCGTAGTGGTTCCCAGGTGGGACGCCATACACACCAGACGGTGCAAGTAATCCCTTTGCTCCTTGCTGTCTCAAAGATCCTGGGTAAGGTCCACTTGGAAATGCGTCTAAAGGCGGTGCTATATAAGTGTCGATTGGCTTGTCATGCGCTGTAGGAGTAGCACCCTGTATAATCCCGAAATCACCATGAGGATTCGTATTTTCGGTGTAATGAGCTTCGAAGACTGTTTTGGATTGGTCGATGTGGTTAGAATCTCCGCCCACGATAGCGTTCAGATCAATATTCGCTAAAGCATCTTGGTGTACGCTGGAATATCCTGTTGTAATCTGAGCACCAGAAAAATCTTGAGGTTGGTGGCTGTTCGGTAAGTTGTGGCCATCGAGATTGATTTGGATTTCTTCTACTACAGGAGGTGGTGGGGGTGGACCGTATTCTTCAAGGCTTTGAATGTTTTGCCCTTGCACGTGATGTCCGAAGTTATGAAGCGTATGGACGTTTCCGATAAAGTCACCGCTTGGTTTAGACACACCGGGTATTGGTTTCCAGCCATCATAAAGTACGTGTGGTGGTGTTGGTGGTGCAGGAATGCCTGGGTGAGGTGGACGAGGGTTGGGATCTGGTTGTGGAGGTCCATAATGTCCAATGTTGTCGATATTTCCAATATCCTGTACCACGATGTGATCATTAGGACCTATGGGACCTAATGGATGTCCAGGTGGTCCATACGTGTCGGTTGGCAACGGGAAGTTTGGTTTCAAATCCAATGGCAGATTGGGTAGAGGAGTTCCGTAGATTGGAGCTGGTAAATTAATACCAAGGTCAATGTTTGAGCCAATGTTACCAATACTGGCTCCAACTACGTTGCCAACAGTTTGGGACAATGTTACTGGTGGTAATTCTGGCAGAGGAATGTTTTGCACATTCTGCACATTTTGCAAGTGCAGAGGAGGCCCGTAGCTTACTTTGGGAGGCCCGTATACTGGTTTGGGGGGCCCGTAGATTGGTTTCGGTGGACCGTACACTGGTTTCGGGAAGCTTAACTTCGGGGGTTTGAAAGGGACGCCGTAAGTTGGTTTCGGAAGGACTTGCTTCGGAGGCCCGTAAGTTTTCTTCGGTGGTCCATAGATTGGTTTGGGAGGTCCGTATATTTTGGGAGGACCGTAGACTTTAGGGGGGCCGTATTGGGGTTTTAGGTTGCCGACGGGAGGAGGGGGTCCTTCGTAGTTCTGGTTGGGGAAGACCACAGGAGACGGAGGACCGTAAGCTCCTTGTGGCACTTCCTGCTGGAAGTTTACTTGGAAGTCTGGCACGCCATAGATTGGTGCCGGCAGCGGTAAATCTGGAACTGAGAAACAATTGTATGAGATTTGTTACCAATCACTTGGTTAATCTGTAATCATTCAAGCACATATGCGTTGCGTCTCTGATGGATTATGTCGTATTTTTGTCATAATTGCCCAACAATGATTGCTAACTAAGTTATACTGCAAAATAACCCTCTCCGCTTCCCCTGGGTGATAGTTCGATGTCGACTACTTGAAAAGTATTAGGATGATTATCAAGGTAACTCCCACCTATCTTAGATATTTCCTGCGGTGGTCCATACGCATCAGGCGGCAATGGCGCTCCATAGGAGTTCGATAACCCAGCTTCACGCTTCTGTGCTTGAGCACCTGGAAAACAGAAGAACAGCGTATTGAAGTTGTAAGAACCCATGGCGCAGAAACATAGGATAATAGACTGCGCATAGTGGGTAATGTTTTTCTGGCATATGTATGCATATAAGTCCATTTCCTTAGCATGCTATACAGCATGACGGCTGGGCGGGTTTCAACAAGTGAAGTGTCCTTGGATTCATCTCTAAGCAATTAAAACATACCATTCTGCGTGGCCTCAGCAACAAGATCGTTTTCACTGTCCTTGGACACCAGTCCTGGCGGCGCATCCTCACTAACCGCTACTGATAGTAAGGCCAGCCATAACACTGCCCTCTGGAAACGAAAAACAATAAAATAAACGCGGTTCATCAGCTGTTATCCATTGAGGAGTTCCCTGCTTTGTCGTCACACCCCATCATCAGGTATTCACCATGTGTGTCTGGCTAACTTTCAGTAATACCTTTGATAATAAGCTCAGTGATTATCTAACACGGTTGTATACACACAAGCACACACAATCGATAACTTAATCTCATTATTTACTCGTAGAAGTTGACATAATTATGCAATCCTAGTATGTTATGAGTGTCTACCGTTATTAATTTGTTAATTAGGTACTAACACACTACTACTCTGTTACATCACTGATTCTTAAAGTAGTCCAGGGGTCCACGGGAGAGTTGACAGGGGCTTACATTGGGGTGACGAAAAAATGAGGGCTAACGATTATAACTGTTATAGATATAACTGACTTTGACAGTATCGAACTAAAATGTTAGCTTCGCTTCATTTATCAATGTTTTAAATAGCTCAGCGACTGTTAGTTGTAGGATATTTCCAAATTTGAAAACGTCCTCACCAGCAACATTTCGAAAATGGTCTATAAGAAAAAAAAGTTTGGGAATCTTTGAACATTATCGGAGAGCGCTAGAATAAATGATTCTCAAAACAGTCAACGAAAAAAGTATGAAAATCTCTGCTCAAAATAGACCACTACTTATAACTTCTAACTTCATAAAAAGCAACGGAAGCGTGCATATTAATTAGACGCTTGTTAATTAATGCAGACATGACATTAAAGAAGTAATTAAAAAAAAAACTATTTCACTGTCACTTCTCTCACGGTAAGACAAAAGGCGGGAATCTAGACCAGCAGTGGTAGGAGATGTGATGTTGAATAAAATTATAGTAAAGTAATTAAAAAAGCAAAAAAAAAAATTGTTTTAAAATTATATCTATACTATAATAAAACAGTAAAATAAATTTGTCTGTACATTGAGTATATTTACCAAAAACTAATCTAGAGTGACTCAAAAACAGTAACTGAGTACGAATCTGCAATTTTTAAATTTTTTGTATGTCTGTTTGTCTGTCTGTTTGTCTGTTTGTCTGTTTGTCTGTTTGTCTGTTTGTACACGCTAATCTCCGAAACTACCGAACGGATCTGAATAAAACTTTTTCTATTCTATAGCTATTAAGTCTGGGCTTAAACTAGGCTAAATTTTTTTTCGGAAAATATTATAGTTTTCCTGGAAAAAGCAACGAAAGTTTGTATGGATTTTTTTTTAAATATCAATCGATTGGTTTCAAATTTATAACAAATATTCCTTACTTAAATTAATTGAATATTTGTCTCCCAGTTTTTAGATATTTGATCAAGAAAATAAAAAAAAGTGAAAAGAATGTACAAAATTTGAGTTTTTCAAAGATCGTTCACGGGCGACTCATGATTGATATCAACGTGGTTTTGAGAATAGAACTTCCTCAACATACTGTT
>LGAG01001053.1:264669-284607 GCA_001278395.1 Lerema accius | reverse complement strand
CAAAGCTGCGGGAAACAGCTCGTTTTGTTATAAAAAAATAAGAGTTTTGTACCTACTATATGAGAAAAATGTCATTTTTGTTTACCTTTGTTATGGTTTTAAAATAGCAAACGAGCTGACAGTGCCACCAACCCCTGCCGCCCATGGACATCTTATAGCAGGGGGGACTGTTCGTTGGTTATTAGGTCCTGTTAGTAATAGATGTTACTAAGAATGTCATTTGTCGTTAATTCGTTAGTGTACCTCTGATATACTTCCTACGTGAGCCCTACCATGCGCAATTAATCCACATCCTACTTATAATTATTTATTTAATTTTCCTCATCCTATCTTCCTGTTCCAATCTCGAACATTGCTTCTTCCGCCTTCCTCCCCTTTAATAGCTCCTTTGTTTAACATTGCTGTACGCAACTTTGATTATGAAGGTGTGGATCTGATCCAGATGAAGAGTGTTGTATTCCTGGATTTGATTACAAAGTGGATGACAAAGCAACAGTAACTGATCCTCAAGAGAAAGAGAGTGATCTTTGTGATGTTTCCTCATTCCCTCCAAAACCTTCATCCGGATGTTGTGGACAGGATACTGCAGACCTCAGGACCGTACGTAAGTAATCGAGTTTGGAGCGACATAAGCGGCTTGACATCCTAAAAGATCGACGAAGTTAAGCAACTGCGTGCGGCCAGAAAATAGATGTTTGTGGTAGCAAAATTTCTGTAGCATTTCTGTGATTTGGAGGGCATATTATGTCATCCTGGATGACAGTCGTTAAGCTATAGGGTCCTTCAAGAAGCGGGTCCATCACTTCCTTCGTGCCCGGCAACGCGTTGGTGATGCCCCTGGTGTTGCTAATGTCCATGGGCGACGGTGATCACTTACCATCAGGTGACCCCTCTGCTCGTTTGTTGGCTTAATGAAATAAAAAAAAAAAGCTATGTCGAAGTCCTTCACGCGGTATAAAAACTTCAGACATTTGTGTTTCCAAGGTACCAAGAACTGACGTTCGGGGGACCGACGTACCACTAGTTATTACAGCTAAAACATTACTTACTAAATCGCAATGGATGCAGCTAATTGTATCAGTGACTTTTTCAGCCGGTGACACAACATTGTTAGGTCAGTATCCATGGACAGCAATAATTGAATACCCAGGATATGACACCATTGAAGTCAAATGCGGTGGAACCCTGATCAGTGGGAGATACGTCTTGACTGCTGCTCACTGTTTGGTTATTGAGAATTCAATTCCGTTAGTATACATTGTCTATTTACATAACTAGCTGTACCTACTATGAGTACGTGGTATACTTTTAGCTGCTTAGAACTTTAGCAGTAGGTAGGTAACTACTATAAATATCATTAACAATCCTTAAGCTTGATGACCAGTTTGTTTGAAGTTAATATTAGAAAGTTAAATGTTACGTAACGCAATTTGGGGAATAGGGGGTGTCTTGTAAAATGTTACGATGCGTTACATAGAGGTGGGGTTGAACGACGCGTGACGTAACTTTTTTTTATTTTGTTATTTGTTGTTTTTGTTACTTAACGTTACAACGCGTTACATAGGAGGGGTGTTAAAAATCTTCAAATATTGCATTACGTAATACTTGAACGATCCTTTAGTAGGAGTAAGTTAGTATTAGTGAGAAAATATGATTTTTTGAATCCATAATTAAAAAAAAACATCTTTACATTTAAGACGAAATGTTCGACTCGGAGATTATAATATCGACCACACGGGGTTAGACTGTACACGATCAGAAATCGGTGAAAATTGCTTGGCGACAGTCACCATACAAATTGAGAAGACAATCCCACATCCAGAATATATCGAGGACTCCCGTGCACAGAACCATGATATTGGTCTTATAAGAATGAAGGATAATTCTCCGTACACAGGTAAATGGTTTTTTTTGGCATTTTTAACCCACTTGTTTATACATGGTAAGGTTTAAGATTACTTATCACTCCTAAATCACATGTAATTTTTAGTACCTACAAAAAGTTTTTGTTATAATATAAAATACAAGTATAAATATTGCGTTTACCGTAACAAAATAGTGCACGTCATATTTTATATTACACCCAAACCCTTATGATATTTGTAAGTTTCTATAGACCTTTCCCCTTTGAGCCTTAGTATTAATACACGCCCCTTATTAAGGTGCCTACTTAAAATCCTATCTCATATATTGTACCCCGTAGCCTAGTTGGTAGTGACCCTGCCTTCGAAGCGAGGGGTCCCGAGTTTGATTCCCGGTCAGCAGATATTTATGTGACAGATAAATGTTTGTTCTCGGGTCATGGGTGTTAGTGATGTGTTATTAGTGTTTTCCATGTCACCCGCGACACAGGGAATACTACTGCGGGGGTATGAGTGTGTTAGCGTTTTATGTTTTTATGTTTATGTTTATTCTATCCACAGAATACATCAAGCCAATATGTTTACCATCTTCGGCGTATGATTTTACGAACACAGTTGACAATGTTACCCTTCAAGTGGCCGGTTGGGGACTGAGACACGGGGAACAGACACACAGTCAGCTCAAACAACAGGCCAATGTTCAGTTTGTGGACGCAGTGGTAAGATCGATAGGTAGATAGATAGATGGGTAGATAGATAGATGGATGGATGGATAGATAAATAGATAGAGGTAGATAGATGGATAGATAGATAGATAAATAGATAGAGAGGTAGATAGATGGATAGATAGATAGATTAGATAGATCGATAGATAGATAGGATGCTTTATTGTGCACACTTTTAAAATCTTTAAGTTAAGTTCAAGATAGACAGACATTGTCAAATCTACTATATAAGTATACTGATAATATAAAGCTGAAGAGTTTGTTTGTTTGAATGCGCTAATCTCAGTAACTACTGGACCGATTTGAAAAATTATTTTAGTGTAAGATAGTCCATTTATCGAGGAAGGCTATAGGCTTTTAACATCATGCTAAGATGAATAGGATGAATAGGAGAGGAGCGGCAGTAAAAAATATTGCGAATACGAGAAAAATAGTAGTTTTCGATGGCTATTAACTAAACCTTATTAATTTTCAGACATGCTTCATGGCTTATAGTCAGCTGAACATAATGTTGGATGCAGGACAAATCTGTGCCGGTGGCGATGAGGCCAAATTGTACTGTAAAGGTATGTACCTAAATAAAGTGTAATTTCCCATAACAGAGGCTTCAAACATTACGTAACACAATTTACGAAGATTCTTAAAGCTTAACGTTATGTAACATCCAAATTACCATTTGAACCTAACATTTTGCTGACTTTAATTTAATTCGCCATTTTGCTGACTTGAGTATAACCAGTTTTTTTTTTGTAATAAACAACAATGTGACGCAACGCGTTGTTCGAACCCCCTTTGAGTCACCCCCTAGACCAAGTGCGATTATTTTTTGTTTGGAGGTTATCCATATTCAGTACCTTTTTGGTACTACTTGATACTTAAATTAAATTATTTACCTCGACGAGCAGTGAACAAACATGTAAAGAAAGTGGTCAGACATTCTGACGTCAAGATGTCTGAACCATATTTTTTCACATGGTCGGAGACAATAAATATAGGAAGGTACTTATCTTTATTGCTTACTAGACGATACCCGCGGCTTTGCCCGCGGCGGTGTAGAATTTATCCCAAGGGAACCTCTAAACGGGATAAAATCTATCCTATTTCCAATTCCTGGATCCAAACTATTTGTGTGCCAAGTTTCAGCTTAATCCGTTCAACGGTTAGAGAGTGAAGGACTTACAAACATTCAAATATCCAAACATCCTTACAAACTTTCACATTTGTAATATTAGTATTTGTAAATATTCAATATCTTTTTAGTACCTTAACATAACTTATATCGCATGATAACATTCTACAAGACCTCTCTAAATTGCGTTTCGTAATACTTGTACGGCCCCGGTAACTACTATTACTCTATTATAATCATCCTACTTCCTACTAATATTATAAATGTGAAAGTTTGTAAGGATGTTTGGATGTTTGGATATTTGGATGTCTGGATGTTTGTCCCTCCTTCACGCTCTAACCATTGAACGGATTAAGCTGAAACTGGGCACACAGATAGTTTGAATCTAGGAATAGGACATAGGATAGATTTTATCCCGTTTATAGGTTCCCCTGGGATGAATTCTACTCTTCCGCTGGCAAAGCCGCGGGTATCGTCTAGTATTGTATATTTCACGTGCTTTCAGGAGACTCCGGTGGTGCGTTAATGTTAAAGAAGAATCATACTGTCGAAATAGTCGGTGTTGCCAGCTTCCCGTGCGGTCGTATGAGCAGACCTGCTATATACACCAAGGTCCATCACTATTTACCATGGATTACTAGTATTATATACTAGGAATCTATACAATGTGCTGATGAACTGCGAAAATTGCGAAAAAATTTGAGAAAAATATGCAGGTCTCAAAATGGAGAATCAAATGACAAATGACTGTTAAAATCCGTCAAGTTGCTCAGGCTTTAGAGCATGCCAAAGAAATGTACATACATACAGACATTGTACGAAGAATATTACCCTGCTAGCGCAGTCGGGTAATTATTAATTCAGAATTTTATAGACAGCCTTTTAACCTAATATTTTAGTACAAATAATTCTGCAGGTAAATGGATACGAAATAAATAATTAATAATAATAATTGTATTTATTTATTTTGTAAAAAAAAATAACAACAATTTAACTGTTGTATTTATTGACTTTTATTTCTGCTGATACTGGCGAAAATAAACAGACCCAAAGTTTAACAGGTAATTAAAAAAATATCTTCACAATTTCTTTGTTGAGTTAAAAAACGTACAGATTACAATAAAATCTCAGACCGAAAAATATATACAGACTACGTAACGAACGTAATAATAACGTAGAAAAAACAACGATAATTATTATTATCAAATGATAACGTTTCCCAGTAGGTACCTACATTTGCACGTCAAATCGTAAAAAAAAGAAAAAACCGACATGAATTGTTTGGTTAAGAAGTCTGGATATACTTTTTGGTCTGAGAATAAAATCTGCATTTAATCACTCAAAAAAAATGTACGGATCATTTGCCGATAATTCAGCTATCTGACTCTCGATCCATTCTAAGTAGCTATACACTTTTGTGTAGAGGCTTGGCACTTGAGAGGTGCCGCAGTTATCTGGTCCATGACTGACCACGCCGACCAATTCGTATTGACCGTCAATCTCTCTCATGAGAGGGCCCCCAGAGTCTCCTTTACAAGAATCTTTTCCATTCTCTCCACCAGCACACAACTTCGTCTCATGCACCAAAGGGACGTCGCTATTCGCGTATTTCCACACATACTTGCAACGCTGTAAATATTATGCTATATTATTGCACAATTAAGTACTTAATAGAAGTCTTAGAAAACAAAATCCGACTGTTGAAAGTTTTTAGCCTACTAACTAACTAATGTAAAAATTATGTAGTCTATCTCTCAAAATTAAGACGAATCTAATGTCACCTCACAGCAGTGTTGCCAGATAGATATACATATTTTGTAGCAAGCCGGGATTTTCGAAATTTTTTACCAAAAATAGCGGGACTTTTATGTCGAAAGCGAGACATACTAAAAAGCAGTATAAAATCAGTAATTAACAACCAATTCAATAAGATAGGTACCTCAGGCGTAAATACATTGTATCGAATATCAGTAGTCAGCTATTATTATTACATAAACTTAAAATAGGCTTACAATATGTAGTTTAAATAAAAAAAAACGATATAAGTATTACCTTTAACGGCACATAAACGACGTCAACTGCTCGCTTGACATCGCTAGGTTTTTTATTTTCCATATATCCCCATCCAGCGACATACAAATGCAATCGCGCTGATTTCCAATCTATTTTCAAATTTGAGAAATCACATCTCGGCAAGCATATAGGCCGTACAAAAGCTGCAAGAAAATTATAAAAACTAGAAACAAATGTTCGAATCCACGACGAAGTATTACGAATGAAGTATTACGTAAAGCAATTTTTGACCCCACTCCCGTAGTGTAACGCGTTGTAACGTTTTTCTATACCTCCCCCTGCCCCTTCCCGAACGTTACGTAACACAAAAGACCAATTTTATCTAAAAAACGTTGTCATTTTTCTGAGTTAGAAGAATTATATTTCTTAGCTTTTTAGTACCTAATCAAAATAACAATGTTACGTAAGGCGTTGTTCGTTCCCCATTCCGGCTATGTAACGCATCATAACATTTTATTAGACCTTTCCCCCAAAGTTAAGTTACGTAATCTATACTAAAAGCTGAAGAGTTTGTTTGTTTGCTAATTTGCTGAAGAGTTTGTTTGTTTGTTTGAACGCGCTAATCTCAGGAACTATTGGACCGATTTGAAAAATTCTTTTAGTGTAAGATAGTCCATTTATCGAGGAAACTTATAGGCTATATAACATCACGCTATGATGAATAGGAGAGGAGCAGCAAAAAAAATATTCAAGAAACGGGAAAATAACGCGGGCGGAGCCCCGGCGACTTCTAGTAGGTACTTGCTATTGCCCTGGGCGCCTTGCTAACGAATTCAAAAAAGAAATGTACCTGTGTACTTCACTGCGCTTTTAAGTTTGATCAGAGCTATGTCATGTTCTTTCGAAAAATGATTAAATTCAGGATGTATTCTGACTGTCTCCACGGGAACAATTAGTGTGCCGTCATTGCAATAATTTCCTTCCCCTGAGACTGTTTCGCAATCTTGTCCAGGATTAGAAGTGTTGTGCTCTCCCAATATGACGTTGACCCTAAAATAAAATATATGGAATACGATAATCATTATGAATACATTATTTAAATTACATAAGCGTTTAAGTTACGTAACGCAATTTTGAAGATTTTTGACCAGTTACGTAACACACAAATTACCATATTTTTGGGTTCCGTACTTAAAAGGAACACCCTATTACTAAGCCTCCGCTGTCTATCTGTCTGTTACCTGGCTGTATCTCATAAACGGAGATCACCATTTATGTTATAAGCTAGAAAGCTGAAATTTTCACAAATTATGTATATCCGTTGCCGCTATAACAACAAATACTAAAAATAAAGTAAATATTGAAGTGGCTCCCATATAACAAACGTAATTTTTAAGCAATTTTTTTCTCGATCTTAATAAACAGGTAAAAACTTGAATACGAATTAAATACGTATTTAAAAAAATTTAGTATTTATAAATATGACGATGATGACACGGAACCCTTCATGCGCGAGTCCGACTCGCACTTGACCGACTATTTTTTAAATGCTGCCATTTTGCCGATTTAGAAGAGTTATATTCCCTAGTTTTATATGGAAGAAGGGAGGGTCAAAAACTTTTAAAACTGCGTTATTATTACTTGAATTCTCAGTTTTAACTTACAATGCTCCATTTTTAACGCAATGTGCTGCTGTCAACACATATATCCCGCTTATAAGAGTTCCACCACAATCAGTTATTGTCTCGTTATCTTTTTGGTACTCTAACAGTACAAGCCACGGGAATTCATCGATTGATAAGGCCTGGCCACCTGTTAGAATAAAAACAACATTACAGTCGCCTTTGGGAAGCCGCAACAGTGCCTTAACTACCGAGAAAGAAACGCTTATGCTAACACACTCATACCCCGCAGTAGGATACTTTGTGTCGCGGGTGGCATGGACAACACAAACAACACATCACTAACATCCATAACCCGAGAACAAACATTTATCTGTCACATAAATATCCGTTGGCCGGGAATCGAACCCAGGACCACTCGCGTCGCAGGCAGGGTCACTACCAACTAGGCTATAGGGTTGTCAAATAGATAAAGCTAAGAAAGTGATACTAACCTAACCTTACGTATCAAGTTGGTAGTATTAAGACCAGCATTGATACTCACCAACTATTCTTTGTTCTTCGCCGCTGTGGAAGCCACAACACTTGCTTCGTGGATCTGGCGGGTAATAACTTGGCTTACATTCTCCATCATTCTCGATAACAGGAGGAGGTAGCCTCGGAGGCCTATGTATTGGCTCCTCTGATGGACAACATACCTTGTCGCGCCCTGCACCATCGCAACTTAAAAAAAGTGTATGTCATATCTTCAATGACCACTAAATGATGGATAGTTAATTGATTGATAACACCACACTTAATTCATCAGAATACTTTTATTTGTTCACTTTAAAATTAATTACACAAAGAAGACATGTATGCTTTATGGGAGCCATCTTAGGAAAGAGGAAGAGAGCGGGTGAAGGGTTGCTAAGTGCAATGAGTGAATGTATGAGAGAATGATTGTGTCTATTATGAGAGTATATAACAGTGTATAATTGACATAATTATGATTACGAAACACTAGTAGACCCGCCCTCGTTTCGCTTCGGGAAACCTATGCCGAAACGAAAGTCAAAAAAGTAGCCTAAGTTACTTCTTATTACATCAGCTAGGTACCTCAAAAATTTTGTTACGTAACACTTAATTATATTGTAATTTTACCGAGTTAGAAAAATGATATTCCCTATTTCTTTTGTAAGTAACAAAAAATTTAACGTAACGCGTTGTTCGAAGCTATGTGACGCATCATAACATTTTACAAAAAACTCTTCCCCAACTTGCGTTACTTAATTTTTGAAAAACGCTAAATGGTCTCTCACATAATACTTACACATGACTGGATATATTTATTAAAAGTTGTAGTGTAACGGATTTCTTTAGTAATTTCATGAAATGTGTACATGCATATAGCTCTACGCAAGTGCCGTGGTCTCCGCTAGGAGTTTTACATGTTTTTGGTGGGCAACACACCTGAAAAATAAAAACAAAAAAAATACTTACATGAATAGAAAAAAAAAATTGTCACTTATTTAGTCGCAAATAATACGATCGATCCATCTATTCTTTTTTTATGTCTCTGTGTATAAACTACTAGCAATCACCCGAAAGTCCGCCCGCACAATTTTGCCGTTATCGCAATATTTTTCATTCCTGTTTCTCTCCTATTCATCTTCGTGTGATATTATATAGCCTTAAACCTTCCTCAATAAATGGACTATCTTACACTAAAACAATTTTTCAAATCGGTCCAGTAGTTCCTAAGATTACCGCGTTCAAACAACCAAACTCTTCAGCTTTACATTATTAGTATAGATAATTTGACAGGACATTTACTTGAACGTTTTGGGTAGTTTCATCCAGCTCGCAGAAGGTATATTGTAACGTCTTCGGTTTCTGTGGATTCAGGCTCGAGCCAAGTGTTAGAAAGTCATCACAATCGAAGATAGACTTGCACTCTCCACTCAACCCGTTTGAAGTTGTACACAGTTCTAGGAAACAGAAAGCAAAATTTCTATTAATTAAAAATTATTTGTACTTGACCACCAGAGGCTATAGCAAAATGCCCTTTCTTTCCAACGCTCAACACATTTCAATTTACATAAGGTAAGGTGGGGTAAGACTAACACACGGGGCAAGACTAACACTGTCTATTATCTCGATACGTATAGCTTAAATACGTAATTCTTCCAGTCTGTAAGATAGAACAAACATAATGTTCTCGACTAAAACACACACATGTCGTTTCTTCAAGTGCATATCGAGATAATAGACAGTGTTAGTCTTGCCCCGTCTGTTAGTCTTACCCCACCTTACCTTATTTACAAATTACATACAGCTACATTTCAATTAGTAAGTACATAGGATAAAAAAGAAGATACTTACGTCCATCCACGAAGCTAATGTAAGTCACTAACACCCATATCCATCCATCCAGCAAAACACGCCCCATGTTGTGGACAATAACACGATCAACTCGCTAATAAATTCGGTTTTAAATAATTAAACAGGTTCCAATTACGTTTTTGTTTTGTTATTCGACAGTTTATAATTAGTTATCGTATGTTGGAGGAAAATTAATCAATCAGGGATTGATTAAATTAATTATTATTTCACACATATTAATGTATGAATAATAAAGTTATTGCAGAAACATAATTATATGGGTGGATAGCACTACGTAACTATAGGTATAAATAAAATATTTTTGGATGGGTAATCTAAAGCTTTGGGGCGCTCAAATATTACGTAAGTACTATAGGAGAGTGGGGGGTCTTTCCTTTGCTTAATTTAGATGAAATGGGGGGGGTTATGGTAATTACGTAAGCAGTCGTCATTTACGATTTTACTTGCCAAACACACTCAACAATAAAAACATTAAAAGAAAGTTGAATAATAATAATAATTGTGAAAAATCTGCTTATGTAATACTTGAACAGTACCTTTTCCATTGATATAGAAGACAAACATATTTTTTCGGTTTTTTTTATCAATTCGTTTACTATCCTTTAAAGTACGAGTACGTAAAGTAAAATGAATTAAAACTTTACGATTTCTCGTTATAAATTTTTTTTTATTTAATTTAATTAAAGGACTTTGTGGCACAGCGACCACATCGTCCCGTATAGGCGTTCTAAAAAAGTTCTGTTTAAAATGTCGTTAATTTACCCTAGGATAGTAACTAGGATAATAATCTATGGTTCAAGCATTACGTAGAGGTAAAGATTTTCCCGTTGTGTATTTAAAAGGCAACGAATCTCTTCAATAGAAAAATACCCCATCGATTAACATAAAATCCTTCAATGTAACGTAAAAATCACATTGTAAGTAAAACCATTTTAGGTACAATATAAATCAAACGTCATTTTTTAATCAATGAAACATTTATTAGATTTATGAAAGAGCCGTAATTTCGCTCTCCCTCCATTCTAGATAATTAATTATACACGTAGGTGTAGACGCCTGGGACTTTATTAAGACCACAGGGTACCTACCGAAGCTAACCAGGCCAACGACCTCATACTGGCCGTTTGTTTACATTATTTTTTACTTTTAAACGCGACAATGTTATGTGTCATGTCTTTGGTGAATGTCAAATAATTGGCCATAGTAACTATGCTGATTGAAATTATAAAAATGTTGACTATCACAAGCAAAATGTTCAAGATTACTATTAAGAATATATTCGCCGGTATTATTATATTATTCACCATATTTTTTATTACTCTATGCAGTAAGTTGTGGACCTATTATAATTTGTCAAGAATAGACATATCTTGTCACTATTTGGACAACAATAACGTTGTCCCGGAACTAGGAGAAGGTTCCAAATTGAACCCTCGCTCAGTATTCTTCCACGAAACAACATGCGCTGGTAATTTGACGCCAAGACAAGCATGTTCTGTAGAATCCGCTGCCAGGGCAGATCCTGATTGGGATATAAATGTCTTGTTTAGTGGTCCACTTAGTGAACAAGTCCTGAAACATGGCAGCTTAAAAGAACTGCATGGATTTAAAAATGTAAAACTATTCAGAGTGAACATAAAAGAATACGCAATAGGGACACCGTTGGAGGGATTCATTTTGGGAGGAGCCTTGAACAAATCTGAGTGGAAAGTGGAACACACGTCAGATGTGCTTCGTTACTTAACGCTGTACAAGTGGGGAGGAGTGTACATGGACCTGGATGTAGTGGTGGCTAGATCCTTGTCTTCATTGGCCAGAAACTGGGCTGCCAGGGAGAGTGACCTCATGATTGCGAATGGGCTTTTGGCTTTTTCTCAAGATGCTATCGGACGTAAGGTTGCTGAGACGGTTGTTAAGTAGGTAATATTTTACAAGTTCATGACAGAAAGAGTTCGGAAAAGTACTGATATATCTTTATATATAAAAAGACAGCGTACGTGTGTTTGTTTGTGAAGCTGTTACCTACCTGTCATTAGAATTTACGAAGTATTTGTTTGTGTATAAATGTGATCATTCTATTTAGTATCCCTAACGTCATTATAATACTGTTCTTGGGCGCTAATCTATCACAAATTGTGGACAGAAGTGGTTTAGAGGAAAATGGAAAAAAATATTTTAACACACATCTGCAGCGCCCTCTAGTGATCAGTATAATCTTCATCTATGTGCATACTCATGTTTATTCAACAAGGAAACGTAAATTTTGGGCAACAAAAGTAACGAGTAAATCTTATTCTGTAGCAAGCAACGAATATACCAAGTTGCAAACCAACTTGGGTTGATGAGGTTGTCATTTTAAAAATTCCGTTATTATGGAATGGCCTCATTTTTCCCCCATTTGTTTCAGAGAAGTCGTCTCCGATTATAGGGGAGACAGCTACTCCTACAATGGCCCGAGAGTTATAACCCGTGCATTGAAAAAAATCTGCTCCACCGATGACCCACTAAACATGTCCTCTGCTACTTGTAACGGTAATATACAATTTTATTTCCTTCATTTTTCTGGACCCAGGAAAGGTCTTTTCCGTTCTTCTTACTCTCTTTTATGGGATACTTAAAAGAAGTAGCTTAGAGGTGGTAACTGATAAGGGGCTGTCCATTAATCATGTGAGACTCGGAAGGGCCCTTCCATAAAAAATCACGAAATATCGCAAAGAGAAGAAGGACTTTTATGGTTTAAAAATGCCAAAGAATATCTCACCTGATTAACGGACGGACCCTAAGATCTACTATTTAAGCTTCTTGGTTGTGTCATTCTTCCTCGTAGAGTGACATAAAGGGTTTATGTTTCTGTCAACAGGTTTTGAAGTATACGCGCCACAGATCTTTTTCCCGGTAAACTACAAGCGTAGTAAAGAATACTTTGAACCAGGGGACCTTGATGTAAAAAACGTGTACATATATCATACATATAACCATGTCACGAAAGAATGTAAGATTCATAAAGATTCTCCTTACGCCAAGTTGGCAAAGCGATACTGTCCAACTATATTTAAAATAATCGCTGAAGATGAGAATTTACGGTACTGAAGGTTGTTTTATTATCTAGTAGCCTGTCCTCGCTTCGCTTCGGTAGACTTTAACCTGTTTTCCACGAGAATAAGATGGCATCCCGAGACAAAGATTCTCGGTGAAGCACCATCATAATTATAAATGTATGCCAAGTTTGCGAAAAATGAATCATTTTCCGGGACCCCTGCATTAATGCGCAATAATGCAATACACACGCTACTTAAATTCTTTCATATCTTTTAAGATAAAATATTGATATACTGTATCTATCACCCTGTTTCGGAATCGCTGCTGTAGTATATTATTTTTATCTATATCTATTTAATCAACCTTTGCAATGCAAGAGCACGACAAATAAAAAATCGGCTTCATATGATAAATCTTTGAAATTCTCGGCTTTTGACTACTGCAATAATTATGTATGTATTAATGAAAATTACAATAATAGACCTTATGGGGTTTAGAAGATCTAAGCGAATAGATAGGGAGAAGCGAATTTTTTACACCATTTATAACTAGGGATTCGTACAACATTTTTTTTAACTCATTACTTTGATAGTAACTTTTCGAGAGAAGCTTTATTTCGATGAGTAGTCCAACTTCTTCTATGACAACGATGCTCAAATATTGTAGCTAAAGAAGGTACTCGTAGCAGAGACGAAACATTTTAACACATGGAAACGTGTTTACGTTTAAAGCAGGCAACAGCTCGGTCGGTCGCTCCGTGTAATTTCAAATTTAAACGTTGATGAAAGTATACAGTTCGCTAAAAAAACACACTGGGAAAACATGCCATATGAATTTGGATATATTTTTTAATGATGCTTATATTTCATTCCCTAATTCTCTAAGTATTTCTTGATCCAATCATTGTATTTCTCGACATCAGTGAAGACAACATACTGGAAAGGGTCACAACGAGCATGATTCTTGAGAGAGGCGGTGAGGGNCCGCCACTGTCGCCATTGCAAGGCGATGTGCCTGAAAATAATGATTATTGTTACAAGTAGCAACGTCAGATGCAACGACGTCGACTGCAATAAACTACCGCATGATCTGTGGAAGAAAGTGCTGCCTTCTATGGAAACGTTTAGCCGTTATAAATTGAGCCGCGTGGGCAGTATGGATTCGTCCGTCTGGTCGCTGATTGGCTCCTGCTGAGCTTCCTACTAGTGGGATCAACCTGGTAGGGCCTGATCTCCCGGACGGTATGTAGATCTGCACCTCCCCTTCCTGGACTTGACTGCGACGTCATCCACATGGACTGACCAACTAGGATTGACACCACCGAGGGCTAGGCCCCTACGCTAAGGACTATCCTATCTTTGAGGGTCGCGGATAACCATCTTGGCAAAGAGGCACAAGAGCTTCGCCAGTTTCCGTGCCCTCGGCGGGGTGGAGACAGGATTGACGAATAGTATGGATTCATTGCTTATCTAATCGTAACTACGTCGTTACTGTGCCGGAATGCTTTCCGATAAATCAGTTGTCTGATTGCTGTTATTTTGCATAAAGGTCACTATCATGATATTTAAGGATAATTTAACAAAGCACATTAATGCATTTTGTAAGCAAAAGTGTAGTTAGTTTACAACATCAAAATTAAAGTAGTAGGTATTTATCTTCACTTACCGTTTGCCCATCCTGCGCAAAATTTCTTACTGTTACTGAGTGCATTTGAGTAAAACAACGGGTTTTTCTGTATACATGTCGAATCAGGGACCTTTGGCAGTTTAGTTTGCTTGAGTGAGGACGAGAGTGCATCCAACTGATTGACACCCCATCCCACTACCTGAACAATATACAAAGCATCTCAAGGATCTACTTTGAAATTTTTTTTAACTACCTACACCTAGTAGTTTGAAGTTAACATAAGTACTTTTTTACAAAAAATTAAGAAGGCTGAAATTTTTATACTTTTACTCACAAAAACAAGTTAAAACTCAAACTATTTAGTCTGCGCCTAATCACAGACACTTCACTTAGACACGTCAAAATCAGACACGTTGACAGACAGCTGCCTTTGACATTGACAGTTGAAGTTAATATTGACATCTTCCTACTAGGAATATCGAACTCTATTGTTAATGAGTTAAGGTCTAATTCGAATCGACCGAAAAGTGAGTAAACCTATTATTACGAGTATACTGAAAATGTTACCATTCCAAGACTACTGTTAATCGGAAGTCGATCAAAATCTTCTCTATACCAGATGCAAGCAGGCTGGACGTAATCAGTGTAAACGACCTCCGTCCTCAATTTCAATAACGATATGTCATTCGCTAAATGATTCCTCGGTGCAAAATTCTCGTGGACTATCACTGAATCAACCTGTGTAAGAGATTATTATTAAATCTTTCAACCCGCTTCTCCTCAACTATCAAGTCCGGATTCCTAATGAGAATTCCGAATGTTTCCTTACTCGATAAAATCAGTAGCTACATGAATACTTACCTCTTTTTCTTGGGTTTCTGAACTTGTGCCTTTCAGATAGTATTTCCCTAATATAACAGTTAAAATTTTTGGAGATACGGGTTCTCCATTTATTGTAGTACAATGAGCAGCTGGAACAAATAACAACTAAATTATTAAACTATTAACAGTTGATGTAACAAACTTAACATAAACTTTACGTCAATATCCCAAGGTGCATAATATTGAATGTAGTTCTGTTCACAAAATATATAATTTATGTTATTCTTCTTCTGGGAAGTCTTATATTTTGACAAATACTTTTTTTTAAACTTAAATATTTTGGACATAAAATATGGCAACATATCAATTTAAAACTCTTACTAACTAAAAACATCCTTACCTGTTAAAATCAAGGTTTTAGTAATAAGTGTTCCACCACATATATAGCTGGTTTTAGATTTAAGTGTCCTGAAGATTGCAGCATGCCATGGCCAATCACCTGCTTTAGTATCCTCTCCATTCACTATCAGCTCAACAGTTTCTACTCTTCGTCTACCACACGCTAAAATTAGAGATATGTTATCTCATTCTTTGTCTTATTATTAATTTTTATTTCAAGAAAGGTTTTTTGCAATTATTTTAACGCCCCTACATATTTGGAATTTAAGCTATAAGTCTTAAAATAAATTTGCTTTTTTCGTCTTTCCGCAAGTTCCTTCCTAATTAACTTTGAAACTTTTTACATCGTCGTTCTGTTAAACTGTACTTACGAGTCCAATCAGGTGTAATGCTCTTGATCCAATCCACGTAGAGAAAAAAGTGGGTGAATCTTTTTGGCCTGAAGCAACTAACTGTATAATCCATTAGTCCTACTAACTCATAGCTCTCATTTCTTTTGTTCAAGAGAAGACCACCGGGTAGCATGCAAGGTATAAACGTTGTCTTTGGTTTCTTTACAAAATTTGCACCAATCTGATCCTTCGCTATGAATTGAAGCTTTCCTCTGCTTTGATATTCCTGCAATCGTAATATTCTTGTAAGTGGACGTGAAGTTTGTATATATTGTCTTCTATTGTTTGCCTTTGGTCACTTGTTAACAAATGAAGCGATGAAACTTTGCAATCGAAACTTATACCTATCTCGTTTAAGTACTAGTTCAGACACAGAGGAATCCGCGCGGATGCAAACCGCATGGTTCTACATTCGGATTAACAATCCGTGCGGACAATTGTGAACAAATTAATATGCGCTAATGTAAGTAGGATCCGCGCAGTCGAACCGCGAGGTTTGTATCCGCGCGGTTTCCGCTGTGTCTGAACTAGTACTAAACGACTTCAATAAATCACCTTTATAATAACTTTTAAATGTTAAGAATTTTTTTGTTTTTATTTCAGTGGCGCAACTATTAACAGATCAATATTGTTAGTTTATGTTATTGTTATTTTAGATAACAGGTGTTAGAGCCTGTTCCGTATTCTTAACAAGAAACGCCAATACTATTTCACTTTCACTACAAATAATAGGATAAGAGTAGAAATTATTATCGATATTTGTGATGGAAATTTAACAAATCTCACTTCTCTGGTCAAATAAGTCATGGGTTCGCCAAGATTTTTTCGTGTGTATGAAGTAGGGATATTGAAGTATACTCCTGCAATCCTCAAATCCCGATCTGCTGCAGTTGATTGGTCAATATCAATACTCGGGAGACAAATTGGCTGGATGGTACCTGAAACAGATTTGGATAATATCTCTGTATAAATAGAAAATGGCAACCAATTTTGAATCAGTTTTGAGCTTTCTAACTTAGCAAATGTTGTCCATTAAAAATTTACGAAAAGTCGAAAGTACCGTATATGGATTACTATGTTGTAATGTTTCAGAACAAGTTTTATCCGGTCTTAATTAGATTTGATTAGCGAAGCTCCTTTAGATATCACTCAAATTATTTTATTATTGGATCTTAAGGATTTTCTCATTAATACTGCTGTAGGATTTAAAATAAATACTTACTTGTATAGGTAATAATGTCACGTAGTTTAACCACCGCGACGTCGTAGGAATTTTTCTCAGAATTTTCTGTATCTCCGGTGAATTCGGGATGTGTTATTACAGTTTCAATTGGTACTCTCTGACCTTCTTCATCTATACAACCGCCATCTCTACTCTCAGTAGTACAAGTCCTTCCATTGAGCGTTATGTTGGGTCCAAACTGAACAGACTTCCTGTTAAAAATGAAATTTTAAGCAATCCCTACGTAATATCCAACTTCTGGAAATGCTTATGTTGTTAAGATTATTCTGCATTTGTCCGCAAAAAAGCAGTTTTTACACAAGACCTGGGATTCATCTCAAAAAAAAATACTTTTAGAATGACATGACTCAGGATTATGATCTGTCTATATACTAAGTTTAAATCAAATTCGTTCAACAGTTGATGATTGAGTCATATATATATGAACGTTCATTTCACCCTAGGCTAACTTGCAATCGGGATAAAATTTACCCTGTTATATTCTTGGATGTGATCTATATGCGTGTCTAATTGTATGTTTATCCATTTAACGATTAATGCATAAACTAAGACAAACATCGAAACATCTTCACCTATTACGTTTTTAGTATTACCAAGTAAGTTGTACTTACTTCTAATCATTCCTTTATTATCTTGCTTTTTGTCTTGTACGTTATTTATTATTATCAATGCATTAGTTATAAGCTTATTTATAAGCAATAAACGCATGAGAAGCTCACTGCCCAAACCGGTTTAACACAACACAATCGTGCGGTCGTAGAATGCAAAGTGAATCATTCATAATTACTATTATAATAGTAAATTAAAGACCAAGATACTAGATACGTTTAACATAATCGTGGATACATTGATAATACTCGTAGCTATAATAATAAAAACTGATGGTATCTATAAAACAATCTTGATCCTTTAATCCCTAACTCTGCTGAGGCGAAACGGTACTTTTATTATGTAACAAATACATTAATTAAGCCTGACCTTAACTTTAAGGAAAATCGGCTGATATTTAAGCAGATCCCTCATAAAATAGGTGATGTTGTTCATTCTTTTGATACTAAATTGTATACCTACTCGTACCTTTATTCATTAAAGCTGAACTTAAAGTTACTATAATGTACTATCTCTGAATAAAAAAAAGAATGGCCATTGCTTACTTACGCCATACCAAAGACTTCGAAACATTGTGCAGTACTGACAACATGCCTCCTATTGATAAGGGCTCCAGAACATTGTAATATGAAAAATCCTTCTTCCACGCCAACGAATTCGATCCCAACTAGCCATGGATACGGGTTTTCTGTAGTTTGTATGCCACCTGGACATGAAAAAGTATAATTTTTTGCCTTCATCTATACAATCTATACAAATAAAATTGGGGTAGACTGTGAAAGGACTTTAACTGGCAGATAGCTGATGTAAAAAGGAGTAGCTTAGGCTAACTTTTTTTACGTTCATTTCGGCGAAAGAATCCGAAGGCGCGTGTACTAATTGTACATTATAAAGGTGCAAATATGATATGGCTTTTAAAATGTGCTTAAAATAATACTTAATACAATAGGTTTGTAATTAAACTCAGACGGCTACCGTGATGAAATAAAAAGGGACGCAGAATTCTTTAGAATACATTTAAATCTGGTAGATGATGCTGTTATTGAGTCATATTATCCACCAGAAAGCCATAAAAAATTAAAGGCGTTTTACTTCTACTATTATCGTGATAAACTGGAAAGCGTTTTTACCGCTTTATTTTGTAGCAGAGAATCTGCTCGCTGTTGCAAATGAGATTAAACTTACCTAAAGGCTGAACTCAAATTTGTAAAAGATAAAAACATGCAAGACTTAAAAAAATAAAAGTATAAATCAAAAATAGTTTTCCTAGCAAAAGCTTTGTAAGGAAATAAATAGGTATTGATATCAAAATTACTTATTACCTTATTAAAATCACACTTACAACTTTCGTTAGTACTGTTTTGGGCGACAATATAGAAGACTTGGCTACTAAGAATAATAACGACGTAAATGATTTGAAGCGTCATGTTCTTAGCCAGAACACTGCGATACTGACTATTATAAAGCGTCTTATTATATAATCAATGGCAGTTATATTAATTAGATACTGGTA
This sequence comes from Lerema accius, assembly GCA_001278395.1. Taxonomy (NCBI): domain Eukaryota; kingdom Metazoa; phylum Arthropoda; class Insecta; order Lepidoptera; family Hesperiidae; genus Lerema; species Lerema accius. The sequence continues at coordinate 265,228 of LGAG01001053.1, read as the reverse complement.
AAAAATTATAAGCTTGGGTTTCAAGGTGAATCCGTCTACAGCGAAACAATATTAACGCCTGGATTATTGGCTAAACGAAACTTTGTTTCAATAATTTTAATTGCTCTTGTATGCTTAACGTTTAGAATGGTTTTGGATGAGAATCGTGAAAAAGACACTTAACGTCAAGAGTTTCCAGATAATTACCATTCGTAAGCCAAAGTTTTAGCAGTAATAAAATATGTTATATTTGACGCCCAGTTGAACTATTTCAAATGAGACTTTTTTTTAGCAAAACCGGTAAGACGTCCTACCTTTGGTGAGAAAAATCGTTGCGTTTCTTTTTAACCGACTTCAAAAAAAGGAGGAGGTTCTCAATTCGACTGTATTTTTTTTTTTTGCTTTTTTTTTTCCTTTGTTACTTCAGAACTTTTTACTGTGTGGACCGATTTTCAAAATTCTTTTTTTGATTGAAAGGTGATAGATACCTTCCGATTGGTCCCATTTAAATTTTTTTTTAATCGCTTCGGTAGATTTCCAGATATTGACCAAAACGTCCTGTTTTTCAGGGCTATCGAGC
>LGAG01001053.1:248041-259158 GCA_001278395.1 Lerema accius | reverse complement strand
AAATACGTATTTAATAATTTGGGTTTAACGAAATCATAAAGAAATTTATTTTTTACTTTTTAGTTCATTTGAAGTCGGTTTTTTTTTTGTTAAGAATAATTATTTTTGGATGATCCCTTAATTTTTCACAACAGGTACTCCTGACCTACAATTTTCGTTATTTCTCATTGTATTAGATTACTTCTCCTATAACAGGGTTTCAATAGCTCTTACAGTTTGGCTGGTCTTTTCAAATATCTCGATAACAGTTTCATCTTTTGGGTCCAATTGTGGTTCTAAACCATTTTCAGTTCTTTTTGAGCACACCACATTTTCAGATTTAAATCGGTCTAGCCGTTTAGGAGGAGTTGCCATATTTTGGCAAATAAAATTTGAAATCTGTTAAAAATAAAGATATTTAATTTCACATGTCACATATTTACTTATGTCAATGTAGTAAAGGAACACAATATCCTATCACTTGCATAGGATATTCTAAGGAATACTGGAAAACAACAAAACTTCCTGTAAATCTTTAATAAAATTAGATAAGTAAATGTGTTTGGATCCAGCCAGTATATTTGTCAACATCAGTAAAGACGACGTACTGATTAGGATCACATCGTCCTAGATTCCTGATGATGGCAGTCAGCGATACTATCCCCCTGATGTACCAGGAACCTATAGCGTCAGCAGAGTGGTCCTTTGCTGTATCGGGGACGAACATCACGAACCCACCGCCACTGTCTCCATTGCAGGGAGATGTACCTGTCAATTGTTAAGTAAAACTAGAGGACTCACTTTATGATTGAATGACGACTATAACTCATTAATTCAAACAATAGTTTAAACTCATTTGATATACTTGGTTGGAAAATGTTGATGTCGACTGTCTATCAACAACTATGTCAATAAGAATTATCTATCTATTCTATCTATCTATTAACATAATATGTGTAATGTATCTTACGGTTTTAGCGTACCTATATTTCAAGCAATGCTGCTTTGTGCATTTCAGTGCTATTTAAACATGAATTAAGTCAAGTCTCTTTGTACGTGCCTGTATTATTCTTAAAAATACCTACCAACATTTAAACTCTTCATTAAAATAGCAAATACATAACTTAATCCTGGACTCAAAAGTTAAATTATAATAGAGAATTGTCTCAATAAGTGCAGAGAGGGATCTATAATTATTATAATTAATAATCAGTTATTTACTTACCATTAGCCCATCCTGCGCAGAATTTTTTTTCATTTTCAAGTACTGTGGTGTAGAACAAAGGATTTTTCCTAATACAGGTTATATCAGGAACTTTTGGGAAAGTAGCCGCTTTCAGTTGGGATGAAATTTTTTCCACTTCGCTAGTGCCCCAACCGACAACCTATGTAATAAATAAACAATTAAGTATTTTTGTATGACTATTCTACTACGTTATAGATAAATCAGTATAGTTTTAGAAGGAAAGTATAAAGTTTAAAAGTTGATGGATGAAATTAAAACATGACCATAAAGCACGCTCGAAGTCAAGACACGAAAAGATCTAATGGATTATTGCAAAAGGGAGATGACAAATAGGTAATTACCATAATTATGGATGACAAGGACACAAGACATGTTGTCTAGTAAGGCCACTATTACTTACTGTTCCATAGTTTCTGCCCACAGGAAAACGGTCTTTTGCTTCACCAGACCACACACAAGCCGGCTGAACGTATGTATTAAATGTAGCTTCTGTTTTTAATTTCAACAACGCAATATCGTTCTCGAAGTGTTTCAGTGGTGCGAAACGTTCATGAGATATCACTTGCTGCACCTATAAAAGTTAATGAAAAAGTTAAAGAAAGTTATTGAAAAAAAAGTTTATGTGTCACCACCTGGAAAGTGCTTGAGCTAAGAAACAAGTACTAAAATTAATAGAAAAACAAAGCAACACACAAAATAGGGGATAAATCAAAATAGGGGGGAGTGTTTATTTAAAAAATAGTAAACAATGGAAACGAATCCAAAGTGATACTTAAATTATAAACAAAACCCCTTAAAGTCTATAGTTACTCGTACCTCCTTTTCCTGAGACTCTAAATCGTTGCCAAGCAAATTATATTTTCCTAAAAAAACCGTTAAGATTTGAGGATTGACGGGTTCTCCATTTATTGTAACACAATGTGCAGCTGAAATATGAAATATGCATAGTATTTTGAGAGAAGAATTCAATACATGCACTTTATTATTGCTAATAAATTGAAGTTTATCTGAAATTCTTTTAGGGGACAAGCCCAAACAAGCAGGTAGATGTTAAAGAGTCTAGAAATGTCTATGGAGCAAATCTATGTTGCAAATATGTTTAAGAAATTAAGAAACGAAACTAGTAAACGTTTACAGAAAAACAAACCAACCAACCAATTGGAGGAATAAAAAAATGAATTGCCTATGTCACTCTCTTATTGGAGATGAATCCAATGATAATCCATATTATGTTGAAACTCGTCAAGCCGTTTGAACCATAGCGTGAGTCGAAAAATAGACATACATACATATGCTGGAAAATCATTACCCTTCTTCCGGTGCAATTGGAAAAAGCACAATATCCAAATTAAAAAGATATTCTTACCAGTTAAGATCATAGTTTTGGAAATTAGTGTTCCTCCGCATATGTATATCCTCATTCTAAAAATGGCAACGTGCCACGGCCAATACCCTATCTTAGTCGCTTCTCCGTTAAATATAAGCTCAGTGTGATCCACTTTGCGTCTGCCACAGCCTTCTCCTGAAACTTTAATTTCATTATCTTCATTATTTTACGTTTCGTTTTGTTTTTGATTAGGTCTTGGTATAACTTTTGATTAAACTCAACTTATTAATTTGACCACTTTGTCATTTAATCGAGATTAATGAGGTACTGTAAAATTTGTTTTTTGTTAATCTGTCCAGCCGTTTAGGAAGGGTTTAGCGAAGAACACCCGTATGGAATGCTTTATTGTAACTTAGCATTCGGGTGTTACGGGGATTACAAAAATTTTCAATACTTATTGTACTTACAGCTTTCGTTCATATAGTTGCGTATCCAATCCAGATGGATAAACAAATTGGTAAATACTTTGTAATTATCACAGCGTGCTCCAGAAAACCCAACCAATTCATAACGATCTTCTTTCTTCTTCATAACTAGGCCTCCATTAATTAGGCACAGGGTATTCTTGTCAGTCGCGCAAATTTCATCTTTTGCTGGAAAAATACTGGTACAACCCTAAAAATTTTGCACTGATTTGAGAAGGAATTATTTTGACAAAATAATTTAAAACAGGAAAAAAAGCTAATCATCTCACTGTCTGATCTAAGTAAGTTATATTTCCATTGAGTTTAAGTGAAGGACTAATTCCATTGAGCCCAGCCGCATACAGCATCCGATCTATTTCAGCTAATTGCGTGACATCAGAACTAGGTAGACAAATTGGTCGGACGAAATCTGAAACGGAAACCAGAAAAGATCATGGAAATTCATAACTTTCCCAAAAAACAGCAATTTGAGGGAATCTCATTAAAAACTTACTCGTATATGGTATCTTTTCACGTAAAATCATAAGCGCGATGTCATAAAAATTGGCATCGGCAGATATCCAAGTAGTCCCAATATAATCGGGATGTAGAATGACGGTTTTCACCGGGATATTAATATCGCCAGTATAAAGGCAGTGGAAATTAAGGCTTCCTGCAGCACACTTTCCTACAGCGATGGTGACATTGGATCCACTGTAAACTGACTTTCGACTAAAAAAAATATTTATTAATAGAAAAATAAAAACCTGACCGCTTAAAATCGGGGGGTAGCATAAAAAATTTAGCCTACTAGACGTCGCCCGCCGCTTCGCCCGCAAAAGAGTAGTTTTTAAATATGGGATTTATCCCAAGGGAACTATTATGTATCGGGATAAAATGTATCCTATGTCCTATTCCTGGATGCAACCTATTTGTGTACCAAGTTTCAGCTTAATCGGTTAAACGGTTAGGGCGTGAAGGAGGGACAAACATCCAAACGTCCAAACATCCAAACATCTTTACAAACTTTCACATTTATAATATTAGTAGAGAGTAGGATTATTAGGATGCAGCGATCAGTGCCTATGTCACTTCCACAATGGATAAATATGTAATGTATTTTGAGCTTAATTAACACGCTTTTCGAATAACCACACAGACAAGTCACGTATTGACTTTTGGATTAGAGGATTTTTGATTGGTTTTAGAACTGTATACAATTGTATTGTAAAGGGACAGCAAGCCCCATAAAAGATCGCACTTCACTAACATATTAGGAAGATTTGACCAAATTATAGGGTATATGTTTCCTGTTTGTCAATAACAAATCATAGCCTAATTTAAGTATAAACTTACGGTTGACCATTAAATAGATCGTCGAAACAAAACGCTTTGCTCAGCACATGTCTGCGGCTAATAAGAGCTCCGGTGCATTGTAGTATATTAAACTGATCCTCTTCTGTTTTAAATTCGATGCCGACTAACCAGGGATACGGGTTTTCTTTAGATTGTATGCCACCTGTGAAGAACTATAATGAGCGCTCATATACGAGTATAAATAAATAATTTATGATGGTAGACAGGTTATAGATTTTCATACTTACGCTGTTACCTTAAGGGCACACGGGACCCTTGTGCCTGGTCACTAACCTAACAGGGGCCCAGAAGTATTCACTTACTTCTAAGCCTATCAAAAGATATAGAATATAGAATGGAAAGCTAGAATTTGTCTTTCACGGATTCTGGTAATTCTAAGTTGAAATAAATCAGAGACTCAAACTTTGATAATAGATCAAACATTCGAAAATATACGTTATGTTGACTGAATAAGATAAAATATGTGTTGGTGAATTAATAGCACTGCTTAACCTTATTGTTCGTTATCTTTACTTTTTTAACGATATTAAATATGTATACGTAAATTTTATATTTTTTTTTTCTAAAACTTCTGCTATAGGTAGGTACTAATCACAAATGGAAATTTTCTAAAAAAATTTCTCAAAAAAACAATTTAAAACATTAAAAAAAAATCTAAATATCCGTGTTAATAATTAAAGTAGCTCTAAGTAAATATTATTATTTAAAAACTTGTAAACACACTTAGATACTTACATAATTCAGTAGTGCTATTTTGGGCGATCACAGGGAAATTCTCGCCGATGAGGATAATAACAATAAAATTATATCGAAACGACATGCTCGCTTCAATCCTCCAACAGCTGTTGTCAAACTATACAATTCGGACGACTCGTACATAGGTATACCTATATACATACTGACCGACGATATAAGAAAGGAACAGGGTATCACTAACTTAAACGTAAAGTACTATTAATTTCCTAAATTTAAAATGTTTTGTAATCATTCATAGGTACCTACAATAGATGTCGCTATTAACAAGAATACTTATCATAATTTTTATTATTATACGCTCACTATACTACTCTCTCGTTCTTGGATCAAAATCCACGTATTAATCTATACTTCTATACTAATAATAGTTTGTTTGAACGCGCTAATCTCAGGAACTACTGGACCGATTTGAAAAATTCTTTTAGCGTAAGATAGTCCATTTACCGAAGAAGGCTATAGGCTGCAACACGCAAAGATGAATAGGATAGGAGCAGGAATTTTTTTTTTTGCGAAAATAGGAACATTACGCGGGCGGTGCCGCGGGCGATTACTGGTATAAGATAACGGAATTCATGCGAAATGCTTTGTTATTAATATACTTATCTGTAAGTATGTTATTTTTAGTTCAACTGTGATTGATGTTTTGGATTGGTTCTCTCATGATGTACCTACTCCCGACTTTCAATTTCTCATGTAGGTACCTCGGTAAATGCACATCGTATTGGATAACTTTTGCTATAACGGCGCGGCGGCGTTTCAACAGTTTTAATAATTTGGTTTGTTCCATAGATTAATATGTATATACTGAAAGTTAGTTCTTTGAAGTATCTTGACACGTATGCTAGGTTTTTAAGTGTTGATTAAAGAATTCAAATGAATAAGTACGGAAATAAACTGTTTAATGATATTGAATGCAATGTTTCAACACTTAAAATACATAAAAAAACGACAACATTTCAACTCTTTTATTTTTCTTACAATTTACAAAAAAAACGTATCATACTCATAAAACTTAGATCTCATATTTGAAGTCTTGATTAGTTGATGAAATGAGTCTGGATCCATTCAGTATAGTTGTTGACATCAGTAAAGACCACGTATTGGTTAGGGTCACATCGTGCTACATTTCTTAGTGACGGGGTCAGGGAAACAATTCCCCGGACGTACCAGGACCCGCGGACATTGGAGTCATCAGCCCCGGGGGAATCCGGGACGAAGGTAAAGAATCCACCGCCACTGTCGCCGTTACAAGGTGAAGTCCCTACAAAAGAATATAATATCTATTATACAACTAAATAAAATTTAAGTGTCTGTTTAGGTATAATATTATCTAAAATAACCGCGTTTTACTTAATGCATACGTATGTATGCACGGTACACGTAATGTAATTTTTATTTTTATTTTATCTGTCTTTCTGACTGTCTGTTTGATCCGGCTAATCTCTGGAACGGCTTGTCCGATTTTGATGGGACTTTCACTGGCGGGTAGCTGATTTAATAAAGAGTAAGTTAGGCCCCTTTTTTACTTTCGTCTCGGCATAGTATAGAGGATTTTAGAGAGACAATGGCAAGAGGATTTTAGAGAGACAATGGCAAGAGGATTTTAGAGATGTAAAACTTTTAAGAGCAAAATGTCAAATGTTTGGCTAGTCCGCTTACTAATACAAGCCATTAACTTAATCATTAGGTAACTATATATTTACTCGTAAACAAAAATTACTCATTAAAAGATACCTTACCATTAGCCCATCCAGCACAAAACTTTTTTTTATTATCCAGAACTTTGACGTAGAATGTCGGGTTTTTCTCTATACATGTAAGTTCTGGAACCATCGGCATGTTTGCATATTTAAGCCGCGGTGATACAGTATTCGATTCGTCATAACCCCAGCCAATTACCTGTGTGAAAAGGAGCAATAGAGAAGTAAAAATCTTGGCTGCTAAAATTTTTTTTAAGGTCGGTCGTTGCAATTAAAATAATACATATAGCTTATGTCACTCAAACAATGGAGACAAATTCAATTGCTCTTCACCTGTTGATATCTGTCAAGATGTATAGGCTGTAGAGCGTACCAAAGAATGGATAAACATTACTCTACTTCTGACTCAGTCCCGTAAATAGGGTGAATCCACAGAACAACGAATTACGTTAGTTCTTTCTTCCTTGGGTGATTTCAGATAGTCAAATATTTCTACGGACAAAATGAAATGAGTTGCAAAATTACCGTTCCTAGATCCCTCTGAGGAAGATTCTCGAATACGTCGTCAGACCACAAGCAAGCAGGTTGGACATAATCATTGTAACTAGCTTCAACTGCCAACCTAAGTAACGCTATGTCGTTGTTCAATAGATGAGTTGGTGCGAACGCTTCGTGAACCATTATGGACTCCACCTGTGTTTCAAACAATATTTAGACCATGCAGGTAGAAATAAAGATTAACTTTACATTCATTTTATATAATAGAGACTTCTACAGATGAAAAGGCAAGTGTTGATAAAATTGCTCCCAGTCGACCCAATTTCTTAGAATAAGTACATGGAAATTTCAGCAATCTCATTACTTACATATCTCTCTTGAGACTGCAAATCTATGTCATTCAGGTTATATTTTCCTAAAATAATTTTCAAGATTTCTGGATTGACTGGGATTCCTCTTTCTATAACACAATGTGCAGCTGAAATCAAAAAAAATACGACACGCTGTTAAAACTGGCATGTTTACAAAGGGGTCCAACTTTGGTGCTTGAGGCTTGATTGTGATTCAATTATCACAATGACAAATGTCCTAAATCAATTCAAAAAAAATCGCTAATGGGCTCATATCAGCTTTTTTGAAAAATCGATTGAAATATTTATAAACTGGCAGACTTAGTTCTCAGATCTTCGGGAGCTATCATCATCAGTCTGTGGTAACAGATGCACCAAAGGGTCGTAAACGTCTTGCCCTTTTAGTGACCACAATATAATGTGACACGAACTCAGCAACCGAAATACGTATTAAATAACATTAAACAGTTTACAGGACCATTCTAGAACGAAGGTAGAAAGTGGCAACCTTCTGTAAGAAGAACACACAACTGATAGTAAGAAGCCCACGGATATGTTCTTACCGGTTAATACCATTCTTTCAGATATGAGTGTCCCTCCGCATATGTAACTATACATGGTCTTTCTGATTTTATAAATGGCAACATGCCAAGGCCAATCACCGGCCTTACTTGATTCTCCGTTTAGTATCAATTCAACATGTTCAACTTTGCGTCTTCCGCAACCATCTAAAAATTCACTTAGTTATTAACCATAGAAAGATAATGTGGGCTTACGAGGTTTCCGCGAATTTTGTAATTTACGCTCATAGAAGCTTGTGTTTCAGCGCCAACTAAGTCGTCGGCTACACTCCCGTTAGGCAACTACTGCTGTTCAGTTTCGTTGCTATGGCAACACGTTGCGCTCGAAAAGCGCCACTTTATCCTTTATGAAACTTTTAAACATTTCTTTGGGATTTTATTTACATTATTTTGTTTCTTACTTATTTCTACCTATTACCTAACCAGCGTGGTTATTATTGTCCCATCTTAGCTTCGTCTTTAGTATTTGCAACTTCACCTAATAGCTAGTTTGTTTTCAGGTACCTACCTATCATTATGTTTACAACTCTCTCAAGCCCATACATCTTGGTGAGTTTAACACTTGAGATGTCATTGGATATGTCTCAATTGTGTATGTGACTTATTCTATATATTGATATGTTCAAATTTTTTTAGCTATTATTCTATATTTATTTATACTACTCAAATTACATTATAGTTACTTACGCGTCCACTCTGGTATCACGCTTCGAATCCAGTCCAGTGAACGATATACGTTGGTGAATACTTTAGTTGTACCGCAGTAACTGAACTGCACTAAACCTACAAGTTCGAACCTATCCTCTCTCTTATTCACTAGTAAATCTCCAGGATATAGACACCAATTAGGATCTGTAACCTCCGTTTGTGTTGCACACGTCAGATCCCCTGGCAATATCATGCCGTAATTGTCTAGCACTTCTCGACATCCCTGAAAGTATAGTTACTTTTTAAGCTTGTTTTATCTAAACATTTTAGTAATTAGATATCTAGTGTGTGTTGTTCAATGAACTGAAAGTTGCATAGACAGCTGGATCGAGTTTCATATACACTTTGGGGTACATTTAAGTTGAACCAAGTATAATTCAGGACCACAATTGGCACCTCAAGGGCAAATTCGACGCTACTCGTCAAGCAAAAATTGAATGGGGTTATCTTTTTAATATTGGAACTGAATTGTATTATTTAGATTCTCGGAGAAAAGTCATATCTAAGCTCAGATTTAAAGAAAGAACAAGAAGAGATTCTTGGAACATAGATAAATATCCAATGGTGAATGTAGGTATTCTCGTAAATGTCTTACTTCTTTGTCAACGAAAGTCATAGCCGAGCGACGTTTAATTTCAGACAATGGACCCTTATAATAAAATTCATTGGCATAAAGATCTCGATCTGTTTCGGCTAATTGCGTGAGGTCATCACTAGGAAGGCATATTGGTCTGATTACATCTGTAACAGACATGTAATTATCCCCATGGTTAATGATAGATGAAATTACACAACTTTCAAGAAACCTCAAAATTCCACATCATTGATCATTCATTCATTGATTATCATCTGTATTATATTTAGTTTAATAAAATTAGAGACAGAAAAGCTACAAACACTACAAACAAAAAATGAAGTGGTCCAAAACCTTGAAACATAGAGTTATTAACGTCTTAATTGTACATTGTACAGCCAACAAAATAAGATGTTGACACATGACGTTATTGGAAAACTTTGCAGCGAATCAATTCCAAAAGTCTTTTAGGAGCCATTGTAATAGTTTTACACGATCAATCAATCATCTTACCAGTATAAGTAACCAATTCACTTAATATGGCAAGTGCTATGTCATGTATGCCGGATTCCTTGAATGATCTAGTATATTCAGGATGAGTTATAACTGCTTTTATCGGAATTCTTACAGCACTGTCATCTGTACAATTTTTATTTCTAGTGTGTCTCGTACAATTTCTTCCGTCGACAGTATTGTGGAGTCCAAGACGGACTGTTCTCCTGTGAAATAGTTACTGATTAGGTTGCCGTGGAAATTAAGATTAAGTAAGGAAGTTTAGCTACCATAGGTGCATTCGTTGTTGCCGTAATTATTTAAATTATCTGTTAAATCTACCTATCTAACATGATTAGGTATACTTTTAAGGTAATGTAGTGGCTCTGCTTAATTTCCTGAAGGTCCCAGTTTGTTTCCAGGGGTAACCTTGGACAGATTTTCTTTATGATAATTTAAAATACGAAAATTATATGAAGACAATGCATTCACAAATATATTTACGTAATATCGTTTCGTCATTATCTTTTATATAACAAAAGATTTAAGTTTTTTGATTCTTCTAAACAAATATATTAACCTACACCATTCCTTGAACAATTTTGTCGTGAAAACAATCTGCTGTAGTAACAACGTGTCTTCTACTGATTAGAGCCCCGGAGCACTGTGCTTGTGCTGGCTCGTTCTTATATTTAAATTCAATAACAGCTAACCAAGCAAACCGATCTTCTGCACCTTGTATGCCACCTAAAAAGCAGAGTATATTAAGAAAAATATTTACCCATTCAAATCGTCTAACTAGGATTTTCTGTTCACCTTCTCCCAAATAAATTGCTGATTTGATTTTTAAATTGTTTCATAATACATCACAGTTAATCTGTGATGAAATATCAGCAATTCAAATAGTCCAAATCAAAACCCATTTAAACACGATTTTTTATCAATAACAACAGCATTCGTTGCTTCTTTTTAAAATAATACTTTAACTCTTTAGTTATGCGGCTGCCCCATTTCAAAACCTAGTAAGGGCGTAAAACTAAATTTTACAGGAGAGCGCAATAACGT
>LGAG01001053.1:220546-233574 GCA_001278395.1 Lerema accius | reverse complement strand
AACTGTGATTTTAACCGGTAAGTCTTTTTAATATGTATTTTCAGGTTTTACCCGTTTGCGAAGCTTTAGAAAGAAACATTTGTTAAAGCAGAGTTACAGTACCTATTATTATAATGGCAACATTACTCTATTTTGCTAAATGTACCTACTAACTTCCATAGTTAGGTACCTACTTACGAATTATATGACTAGGTACTAATATTATCATTCACACCTATCACTAACAGGATGTAATAAATGACTAACAATACCTTCTAGAGTCCTACACGAGGTTTGTCACAGAAGTTTAAGGAAGATAGATTGGTGGCACTTCCAACTCGTTTGATCTTCTCATTACATAAAAATAACATTCCCTTCCACTTCATTCGTGTAATTTCTGAAAAGGTACATGTTTTAGCCGCACACTGTGTTACAATAAGAGGAGAGACTGTCAATCCCGAAATATTGAACGTCATTTTAGGAAAATACAACCTGATCGGCAGAGATTTACAATCCCAGGAAGTAGAGGTAGGTACTACCTAATTAATGTTTTTATTATAAACTTAATAGACGATGCCCGTGGCTTCGCCCACGGAAAGGCGTAAAACAAAATATTGAATTTATCCCAAGGGAAAATAAAATCGGGACAAAATCTATCCTATGTCCGATTCCTGGATGCAAACTATCTGTGTGCCAAGTTTCAGCTTAATCCGTTCAACGGTTAGAGCGTGACGTACAAACATCCACACAAACTTTCCCATTTATAATTAGTATGATGTACTTAAAACAGTAAGTAATTTGATACACAAACTAATTTGGTTTGCCAACGCAGAATAAGTACCTACTCAAAAACAAAGACAGAAAAAGTATTTAAATTAATACAATATTGTGCTCCCACAAATACAGGTAATACGGAATTTACAATGTCCATGTTTAATATATTATCCTAAGTAAAGTCCGAAATGAGTGTAACTTAACAAGAATGCTGATAATTCTAGTGAAATATTCTGGTACGCAGGTGCACCAAGTGATACCACATGAACATTTCGCGCCAACGAAGCACTTCGAGAATGATATTGCGTTGTTGAAATTGAGAACCGAAGTGACATACAACGATTATATACAACCCGCTTGTATCTTGTCTGATAAAGTTATCAATCGCCTCCCTGGTAACAGCGTTTTTGGAACGGTAAGTGATCAATCTGTCATACATATATCATAATCTTACATCATACGACGACCCCGTAGCCTAGTTGGTAATGACCCTGCCTGCGAAGCGAGGGGTCCCGGGTTCGATTCCCGGCCGGGGCAGATATTTATGAGACAGATAAATGTTTGCTATCGGGTCATGGGTGTTAGTGATGCGTTATTTGTGTTTTCCATGCCACCTGCGACACAGGGAAACCTACTGCAGGGGTATGAGTGTGTAAGCGTTTATTTTAATTATTATTATATAGGAAACCTTGCTAACAATGTTCTGTATGCTGTGTTAAGTAGTTCTTTAGCTCCCTCTATAGCCCATCACGGATTTCAACTTATTGAAGCGGCTTCATCTCCATTGCTGCATTGCTGATACATTACCTCTATTTGTTTGAAAGATTAGGTTACGGTTTTAGCCGAAATTGACAGCAAGGCCGAAAGTTCGGTTTCAGCCAAGGAACGGGGTTCAATCAGACTCTAACCTCTTTAAATTTTTTAATTATTTAACAATGAACTTTTTTATGTTATTGACTAAATTTGATTTAAATATTTTGCCACTTATCCAGGTAGTCGGTTGGGGTATCGACCAGACGGAGCAAATGTCATCTCAGCTCAAACAATCTAATATCCCTAAAGTTTCTGATATAACATGTATTAGAAAGAACCCTTTGTTCTACACCACAGTGCTTGAGAATAATAAGAAATTCTGTGCAGGATGGGCGAACGGCAAGTATACAGTTCTTTGGATAGGTATAGCTGTGTCATGGACACAGTTGTGTTACGTGAATACTGTATGTTACCTACAGGTTATTTTTTTTTAATAAAATATACCTAGATACTTCTTTATGTACCTATATCGTTATATAACCTAAAAATGGCAGTGTTTCTCCCTCCACCGTGCGTAATTTTTCACTGTTCTTGCTTATTGCAATTGATTCTTTGATCCTTTAGCTATCCAGATGTATAATTTAATCTTGGACGAAGATGATAGATTCAAAACTACAACATCAAACTGTATCCCCCGATTTTGTCATTAGGTTTTTAGGTTTGCCCCCGTATGACAGCAAAAAAGACGTATTTACGTAAAATAAAATGACTAATTAAGAGATTGGAGCGCGTAACATAATTATATAAGAGATTCGTATTTACAGGTACGTCTCCCTGCAACGGAGACAGCGGTGGTGGATTCTTAATTTTTGTACCTGATACAGAAACGGACACTTCTGCCAATGCTATGGGTTCCTGGTACGTCGGAGGAATTGTATCACTCACTGCCGCCATCAGAAATCTAGGACGATGTGATCCAAATGAGTACGTCGTATTTACTGATGTCGACAAATACATAGACTGGATCAAGGGACATCTGTGAAATAAATTGTTTTAAAAATACTCTTTTGTTTTTGTTGACGCTTTGATGCAATTGAGAATGTTTATTGTCCGGATAAGAGTTTTGTAAAACCCAAGCATTTGGGAAAAACCTTGGATTTTCTTGAATTCAAAGTTTAAAACGGTAAAAGTCCACCCACAAATTCAAGGGAATTATAATTATTTTTAAAAGAAAATTATTTTATAAAGACTTGTCTCTATTGGTTGAATGCAAAGTATAGCATTTGTATTAATTTTGTTGGTAATCTTTCGATCGCCTGGCATTCCCCAGACAAAATGGGAATGTGTTTTTCCCGAGCTATAATGAATTATAATGAAATTACTAAAATCGCTTATTTTGTTTAATTAGATACCTACTATTAAAAGTGTTTCTTAAGGACTTACCTACTTATAGTAGGTAAGTAACTTGTATTGTGCATAAGTACCTAGGTACTTATATGTCTCATAAATAAACGATACAGTAATGCCCTATGGTTACAGGAAACCACAGGACGTAATTAATTAGTTAATGAAGTCAATAACCGTCATCATACAATAACAAATACATCCTTTTCGGGACTAATATTTAAACCTTATTGAATTTGCATAACATGTCTTACAAAACGAATCTATTTCCTCATCTTGTTATGCAACTGACGTAAGTTTATATTCAAAAATCCGTAGTAAATTCTTTTTTTGTTTCATTTATTACCATCAAGCTAATTTTTAGAGAGTTGCTTTATTTCGATGAAATGCCCAACTTCTTCTATGACAACTATCTTACACTAAAAGAATTTTTCAAATCGGTTCAGTAGTTCCTGAGATTAGCGTGTTCAAACAAACAATCAAACAAACTCTTCAGCTTTAGGTATATTATTATTGTAGGTATATAAGTATAGATTATCTATTTAGATTTAGTAATACAATCGAAAGACAATTCTTAGTAAGCATAATATTGAATCTCTAATAATATCATCGGCAACTAAGTTAATTGCGTCTTTTTTTATATCTTATTTTTAGATACTAAAATTCGCAATCGTTTAGTTGACAACCCTGTATTATAAGCATTTGCTTTAGGCTATAGTGCCTTCATTAAGCTACTATGGTGTTTTAGTTTAATCTTTTAGCGACTGGCGTCAACCGCAAAATCATTTGCGGTAACTCAAAATATCCTCAGTCTAATCAATAAGTTAAAATTAATTCGATCGTTGCGTGTATGGAGTTACTACGTTAATATGTCATTCCTACAATAGATAGAGGCACATCCACTGTCCAATGGTCATATTAAACACTAGTGGACCCGCCCTCACTTCGCTTCGGTGTAGGTATATTTTTTTCAACATGGCTGTATTTGGATGGTTTCTTAAACCTTGGGTTCAAAAAACCGAAATATCTTACGGACCCCTATTTTTTCTAAAATAATATATACCTATAGCCTATCGTAGCTAACGTAGCTTTCCAATGGTGAAAGAATTTGTGAAATCGGTCCAGTAGTTATTGAGCCTATTCAATACAAACAAACAAAAAAATATTACCTCTTTATAATATTAGTTTAATCCTCGAATAATATTACCACAAAATATTTACGCTCTATTGTGACTATAGGTACCTACCTACTCTTCTGTCGTTTGTGCGCATGTTGGTAAAAAAAACCATAACTCAGACGCTAAAATCGCATTCTTTAGACTACGCTAGTTCAGGAAAACGGCATGCATCATGTAAAAAATCCCAGCAGCCTAAATAAATAGCAGGATGTGTTGTAATTTCTTCATTTTATAAGCAGCATCAATGACTAAAGGTCGCCCCAATATGGCGTCTCCTGTGGTGCTGTTAGTGATGGTACCATTGCTCCTTTGCTGCGTGACTGCACGTAAGTTTGTTTTTATTATTATCACCCTTATGGCACGTAGGTGCCTACTTATTATGTAAGGAATTCGTGGCGACAAGGTCCATAACATAAATATCTTGTAGACTAACATATAAATATAAAATTATAAACTAAATAGCTTCATTTCTGAAGCACTGATCCGGTCTATCTAAAAGCTACCGAACAAGAGTTTTTAGATTCAAAACCTGGAGTGCACCTCCACTTTAAACAGATCCGTGCTTGTTAGAATCTAAATATCACTTTTTTGGATTGATGATCCATATTAAGGCACCTTTGAATTTTGAATTTTAGTGATGAGGGAAGAGAGATTGATAGCTCAGTAAAAGACCATTAATGGGTTGAGGCCTTTATTCCAGAACTACCTTGTCGTACTCCAAACGGGAAGGGAGGAAGTTGCGTGAACATCCACAACTGCAGCAGCCTGAAGAAGATCGTATATAGCTCCAAGTCGAGACACATAGATTTACTGAGAAAGCACTCATGTGGAAACGACCCTTCTGAGGTAAGTTTTTAGGTTTTCGAACACTACATAATACGCTTTACGCCACCTAGGCCGCATCACGACTTACAATCGGGTGAAGCCGTGGTAACTATGATATAAAAAGATATGTATGTCTTAAACATAACGATTCGAAATAATCCCATTGAAGATTTGACGAGAATACACCCTTAAATTTGTTACCGTCCGGGGGCAATCCTAAAAACCTAATGATAACAAAATCGGGGGATACAGTACAATGGCGTTGTAGTATCGAATCTATCAATTAATTACAACAAGCAGGAATAGTGAAAAATCGCGCGCGGTGGCGGAGCAACCGACGCTATTTTGAGGTTACTTTAGGACGTAAATACACAAATAAAGATATTTTATTTAAAAAAAATTACGTGTAAAATACACGTATTCACGTACAACACACAGCCGTATCCACGACGCAGATATACCCAATACCCGAGCAGCAAATAATTGTTGTAAAAACGATAAGGGCGCTTGTTGTACCTAAGGGTGCGTATAGATTATGTAACATGTTGTACCTATAACTTCTGTTATATAACACGTCCACATTATCTAACATTGTTGTCTCACAATGAAACATATCACAAGACCGTACACACTAAAATAACATTGTAAAATAACAATGTTAAATAACAAGGCAATACGTGTCAGTTCTGCAGTGCTTTTAACAATAAAAATAAAAAATAAAAGTTAAAACAAAAAAAAAGTTTATATATAACAATGTTGCAAAAAATAATAACATGCTATATAACTTGTTTTTGTAACACATGTCGTCCACATTTATAAAACATGTTATTTAACTATGTTTTATAACATGTTTTGTTATATAGTCTGTACGCACCTTAACATATTTTTTCAGTTTACAAGGGACGTAACATATCTCCATGTAGTATTGAGTACCATTGTTTGTAACCCTACAGGTATGTTGTCCGTTAGAGAGCTGCAAGACTCCGGACGGCAAGCAAGGCACCTGTATTGGAGTGACTTCCTGCCCTCCTTTGTTGAACATGCTGCTAAAAAAACCCCTTCACCATAACATACAGTTCGTTATGAAATCACGGTAACTAACTCACAGTTTTATTATATCTTTTGAAAACTGGACTTAACATATTGTTATCCTTAGCTAGAAAGTTTTTGTGTGTTGTATGAACAGTTGAAACATTTATTATTTCAGTTGCAATGGTCCAGTAGAGCATAGCGTATGCTGTAGCGTGCAGTCAGCAGAAAAAAATGAAACAGTACACAATGACGTAACTGCAGACAAAACTGAAACAGTACACAATGACGTAACTGCAGATATAAGTAAAACAGTACACAATGACGTTACTGCAGATAAAAGTAAAACAGTTCTTAATGACATAACTGCAGATATGAATAAAGTATTACATAATAACGTAACTGCAGATATGAGTAAAACAGTTCTTAATGACATAACTACAGATATGAGTAAAATATTACATAATCACGTAACTGCAGATATGATTAAAACAGTAGACAATGACGTAACTGCAAACAAAAATGAAACAGTACATAATGACGTAACTGCAAATATGAGTAAAACATTACATAATGACGGAACTGCAGATATGAGTAAAATAGTAGACAATGACGTAACTGCTAACAAAAATGAAACAATACATAATGACGTTACTGCAGATATGAGTACAACAGTAGACAATGACGTAACAGCAAATATGAGTAAAACATTACATAATGACGTAAATGCAGTAATGAGTAAAACAGTAGACAATGACGTAACTGAAAATGTGAGTAAAATATTACATAATGATGTAACTGCAGATATGAGTAAAACAGTAGACAATGACGTAACTGCAAATATGAGTAAAACATTACATAATGACGTAACTGCAAACAAAACCGAAACAGCAGGCAAAAAGGAATCATCATATACAAACGATACAGAAGACGATTACGATGAATGTCAATCAACACCCCACCTGCCTGATCCTAAGAGTAGTTGCTGTGGACAAGACTTCAATAACAACAAGATATTAAGTAAGTATAATTATTGTTGGTGCGATCAGAGATCTAAGTCTTAGCTCAATTCTAACCTTTTAGGGATCGACTAAGGTATCAGCCAATAATTCTGTAGATGACTATTTGATAAAGATTGTTTGAGAGATTTTGTAAATCCAAAGACATCTTACATTCAGAATATCTTCATTAATTATACGAAGTCTTTAAGCAATTTTCATAATCAAATTTTCTCCAGAACCTTTCAAAACTGAAGCAGCACTAATTATAGAAATTGAAGAAATGGGATATTTAATAATAAAAATGTTGTGTCAAAAAGATATATTGAATATTACAGGTGGCGATAAAACCAATATCGATGAGTATAGCTGGTTGGTACTAATAGAGTACGATTTTAATGGAAAAATTGAAATATTCTGCGGTGGAGTGCTTATCAGCGGTCAATACGTCGTGACTGCTAGCCATTGCGTTTATGGTGATTTTGTAAATAATAGAAAACCGTAAGTAATTCCATTTTCCATTAGTTTATAAATTATAACCTATCATTGAGCGACCATACCCTCCCCTGATGCACCATACGATTCAATGCCATACTATTTAAAAATAATAATTCAGTTGACGTCAGAAAACCTGGGATAGGATTTTAGTACCTACCTATTTTTTTTTAGTATCCTTCGATCCCGTAACTGAAATAAGTAAACATTTTACGATCAATTTGAGAAACAGATGATTCACTGGCATTCATGAATAACATGAAAACTACATAAACTGGAGTAGGTACTCGAATAGTCCAATGACCTATGACGAAAAAATTTGTTTATTTTCTAAGCCATTTCTTTTCAGTGTCAATGTTAGACTGGGTGAATACGATACAAGCCATGAAGGACGTGATTGTGTAATGGCAGACGGGGGAAATGAAGACTGCACTTACGGCACCGTCGTAGTCCCTATAAAGAAGATCATGAGCAAATTTGATGACGACGCTTCCCGAATTGCTCTTATCAAACTCGCTGAGGTGGTGCAATTTACAGGTTAGTTCCTGGGTCATGGAGTGAATCTCCATCGATCGATAATTAGTCACCAAGTATAATTTAATTACAATCTAGTGCCAAAGTACCTATTAGTAGGTAACTAACCAAATCAATTGTCGAATAGCGAAATCAACTGTGACCGTTTATGTTGGATCTTCTTTGGAAGAGGAACAGATAGTTATAGTAACTACGTTTCCAATATTTTTTAAATAAAATGAAATCAATTTATTTGTAAAGAAATAGGTACAAATTATCTGAGATGGTGATGTCAAAATTGTTTCTTACTATGATTTGCCAGTCCAGGCGTACAAATGTCCAATATATACTCGCTATTACAATTAATTACATTAATATTACTAATTAAAACCGCAACTATACAAAACTAAATGTATGCATATTTTTCTTAAACCAAGGCTATGATGAATTGATTTTCTGAGAAAACCAGAAAATGCCTACGTCACATTTAGACGCGCAATCTTTTAAAGAGATCGTTTAGGCACTTAGTACTAAAGTCAATATTAACATTAAGATTAGTTAAGAGTAAGTTATTCCCAGACTTCATCCAACCAATATGCCTGCCAACGGAAGACTTTACTACTCGTACATCATCAGTCAATATGCCACTATATGCAGCTGGATGGGGAGTCACAGAAAATAATAAGCCAAGCAATATTAAGTTGAAAGTCCGATTGCCCTATGTATCCAATGAGGTAAGTGCTAGAAATTAATATGTGGGCTTTTGTATGGCTTCATACATTCCGATGAAAATATAGTAAAAGCCAATGATATTTTATACTACAGATGAATCATAAGCGTGTTCAGAATTAAGTAATGAAAACATTTCATATGGAATTTGACGACCCTTTTGAAGATAGCGTAGCCTAGTTGGTAGTGACCCTGCCTGCGAAGTGAGGGGTCCCGGGTTCGATTCCCAGCCGGGGCAGATATTTATGTGGCAGATAAATGTTTGTTCTCGGGTCATGGGTGTTAGTGATGTGTTATTTGTGTTATCCATGCCACCCGCGACACAGGGAATCCTACTGCGGGTGTATGAGTGTGTTAGCGTTTATTTATAAAAAAAAAAACTTTTTTCTTTAGAGTAAGAACGAGACGACAAACAACTATCTTAAAGACAATAAAGACATGTAATTCAGCACGTAACAATCTTGGGTTTTCTAAAGGAAGTAACATGTCTATAGTGTAATATATTGGCACAATCTGTAATTCTGTTGTTACAATCAGAAATTATAAATATCTGTTAAAAAATTTTAAACGGTACCAGATTATATAGGTAGTTGGTATTTACAACTTGTCTGCCACTAAAATCGTGCTTAAACAATTTAACACCAACATTTCAGGAATGCCAATCATTCCATTATGACGACTTTGGTGACTCAGAACAGCAATCATCATGGGATCGAAATATTTGTGCTGGGGGAGAGATTGGGAAAGATACTTGTAGAAAGGATTCCGGAGGACCATTGATGAGGAATATAGATGGCCAGTACGAGCTGGTAGGTATCGTCGATAAAGGATCAGAAAAATGCGGAGAGGAAGCCGCCGCAATATATGCAAAAGTTTTCTATTATCTACCTTGGATTAAAACTACGATAGATCACGAAATATCAGAGGATAATAGGAAAAGAAATGTGAAAGCCACTGTATGACATAAATAAAATAAAAAATAATATACACATTTTATTTACTTATGTTTTCGCGTGACTGGGAATCGAATCCAGTACGACTTAAACGATCTTGCATAGCAACCATTACACCAAAGAGAAAGAGGAACAGGGCTCAAATAAAACCAAATAATTGAATATTTAGGTAAATATAATAATCAATATGTACATCAGGACAACTTACAAATAATTGAAGAGTACGTAATAACATCGTTGCATACATTTAATTGGAGTACGTTCAAAAACGCTTTATTTTACGCTACAATAAAATTTGTTCATCAATGTACTTTCCCGTAATTAACTACGAATTTTGTTCTAATATACAATGAAATATTCGAAGTACATTCGCGTACAGAATGCATCGGTATTTCTTTAATGTCATGGTAAGTTTGTGCACTTTACAGATCAAAACTATAATAGACACCTAATGAGTTAGTGGTCACCAATTACGTCATACAAATTTTCTGTGACGTCACAGAGTCGACGTCACACAGCTTATTACGTAAAGTATGACGTAATACATGCCCCGCTAGTTAGTTTAGCTCTCCTTGGCTCCCTCAGTCAAGCGACTTTAACCCTTAACTCTGTAGCTTTAGAGTTGATTTTGTACTGAGATTCTCGTTAGCGACATACGAACAAAACCGCAAACCATCAAAAGACAACGAAACACTAAAATAATATCTACATCAATAAATATACAGACAATTGACAACATTTCAAGATTTACAAATTCCAGAAATTAAAAAAAAATTAATTACTACTTTGTGTCTTTCTATTAGTTCCGGCAAATCTCTGGAACGGCTGGACCGTTTTCGACGAGACTTTCCCTGGCAGATAGCTGATGTAATGAGTAACGTAGGTTACTATATTGAAAGATCAAAATGTTGTCAATGTCTACGGTTATCTTAAGATAGTTCATTCGCAGTTTTTCCACACTATATTTGAGTAATATGCAATACTGAGGCCAGTGATATCATGAACCATCTCCCCTTTTTATGTAAACAAAAACTATACTATGTATGTATGAATGTTACCGCGAAAATGGCTGATCAGATTTTGATAAACTTTAGCATAGGAATAAATAAAACCTAAGACTTGGACATAGGCTACTCGTTGCAAAAACAATACATGTACTCGTAAATATAATTTTCGCAAGCATAGTTGCGGGTAGCCTATATTACATATTTAAAATTTATCTAATAGGAAACTCAGAAACGACTAAATCAATTTTGATGGAACTTTCACTGGCGGCTCATGTTTAATTTTATGACATTTTCATTTTAGATAGAAAAAGGTTTAGGTTCCCGTACTAAATCAAAATAAAAATTATAAAAAGAAACCGAGCAAAGTCGCAGGCATATCTAGTTAGTAATAATAATATAAAAGGGGAGTAGTTTACGCACACTTTTATTTTAATTTTTGTACTTCATTCGTTTAAAACCGCTACAGATGTCGGTTCAAATAGTTTATATATATATATAAATCTTCTGCACGTGTTTGTATGAACTCCTTGACTGAACATATTGCATACAATTAAAAAATAATATCTTCGAGACGGTTTTTAAAGCTAGTTGTTAAGAATTACTTGAGATTATATTTACTCGAGATTCAAATTATATGAAAAAGACGTGAGTTGTCAAATATTATGAGTATTCACTTGAGATTCATATTTATCATTAAACATTAATAACAAAACAATTTGGGAGATGCAATTACAAAAGCAATTGATACTGTATCTATTATTGCAACGAATTCCACGCTGAGTTGTCATTTGTCACCTGTCAAACTGACACAATGTTAACTGTCAAATGTTCAGGCAAATCGATGTTACATACAAACAAGATGAAGTCTTGAAAATATATGCTTAAGATTTATATATATTTAAGTTTGACACGACGTCTGTGCATAACGCGTAACGCATAACGCGTGACGCAACCGTATTTAGTCTTTTTTATCTTTGAGTAAATTACTAACATTTTAATTTTCATTACATTAATATCGAGACTTTAATAATTATGACACAGTGCGTTACAAAAAAATCGTCCAACGAAATATAAAAATATGTGTTGTATTGTAAAAAAATAATAAAAAATATAATATCTAAAACATCGTTGAATACAAAATAGTCACATACATGACTAGTTCAATGCCACTGAGCTTTTAACTTATAAATATAACCGAAATATCAAATCATTTTGAGAATTCTATAGTTCACTTCCACAACAGACAGACAAGTAGAAATTGTCTTATGTATATATAGAAACATATCACAATCATTCAACTTTTTGAACAACTAGTTTGTAATAAAATTTTGAAAATGAACCGTAAAACACAGTAGTAAAGTTTATATTTCCCTGTCTTATTCATCGACTTAGTACGTTTATCGATAAGTAGATTTTGTCCGAATAATACAGCATTTTGATTAAGTATGTGGTGTTACGCATATATGATTGTTAGGCCCCGCCCACTTATCATTTCTACTTGTCTGTGTTTACTTTAGAGTATATCAGAGGGCGTTGACGTCACAAAAATAAAAATAATATCGACAAATATTGTAACTGGTATTAATATTACGTTGCCTACGGGCTTCAAACCATAAAAATTTGCGGTTTTTTTTTTAATTTTAAATAATTTTTTTTCGTTTTCAAATTTGTCAACATACATGAATCTTTTAATAAATCACAAAAACTATTTTTAAGGTTATCAATTTTGAAAAAAAAATAAGTAATAAGATTAACAGCAAAAAAAGTTATTAGTTTTTTTGACTCCTAAAAAGGAATTTACGTATGGTTTGTAGCCCGCGAAATTATTCACAATTTTCTATCAAACCGCCGTCGTATTATGGCGGTCACATAAATGTATAATTTTCAAGAAAATACTAATAAAAAATACAATAAAATGTAAATCAAAAAGTGATGTAGTGTAACCAAATTAACCTATAAATACAATAGCTATAATAATTTCCATACAAACGTAGATAGTAAACAATTCCATTACTTTATTTAATCACCAAAAAGTTTAAATAATTGTAACTATTTTTCTCTTCACTATCTTACTTATTTACATCCAACATTTGTATGGGAAAATGAGTTCTATTGCAAGGACTAAAAAGTCCTAAATTATAAATAGGCCATTTTACTTTGTAATCGTCTACATATTCGACCATTACTGGTCGCGCGGTCGAGTACCAAATTAGAAACCACTATAAAAGCGTTCCAGAAATGTCTTATCAAGTGACAGATATGGACCGAGTGCCGAAATTAATAACTACGTTCGTTTATTAAAGCCTTACAAAGAATATACTGACTTTTTCCTATCCATTATTGAGTCATTATCTACGCAACAATGGGAGTGGGTCGAATCATTTGGTTGGT
>LGAG01001053.1:186488-217013 GCA_001278395.1 Lerema accius | reverse complement strand
CCTGACACTGCGCCGGACGCCGCGCTCGACACTACGCCCGCCCGCGACACCGCATTGGGCACAAGGCTCGTTACGGTGCCGTTAGCCTGTATCGCCGCAGTCACAACCTGGAGAAGTTACAAAAGAATTTGCTACAAACAAGGAACAATATAAACCAATCAGTTTTACCATGATTTTATCCAAACGCTTGACAGGCTATTTACCTTGCTAACCATATCTCGGTACAAGGATAAAACATTCAAATTCAAATCATTTATTTTGTCTTAGGAACTAATAGCTCACTTGACGAACGGCAAATTTAAAATATAACATTAAATTAAATAAAAAAAAAAAACCTAAAATCTTTATAGTAAAACGTCCTAAAGTCTGTAGTACAGACTCTGTATAGGCTCTCGTATCGTATCTCTATAGCAGTGGTCCGCAGAGGGCAAAAAATGGTCTGCGCGTGATTTTTAATGTAACAGGCGTTGAGCTGTAAGCTCAGAAATCAAATTAAAGTAGTCATATTTTTTTTTATATCTACACAGTGGTGGTCCCTACTAACAAGATTGATATTACAGTGGTCCCTGATCCCCAGGTTGGGAACCCCTGCTCTATAGTATAGAGTCTATCCACACCTGGTCATGTAGCACAGGTGCGGGTGGTGCGGCGCGAGGACGCGGGCGCGGCAGGGAGG
Organism: Lerema accius; assembly: GCA_001278395.1. Lineage (NCBI taxonomy): Eukaryota > Metazoa > Arthropoda > Insecta > Lepidoptera > Hesperiidae > Lerema > Lerema accius. Next base: position 216,337 of record LGAG01001053.1, on the reverse strand, counting down.
GCGGTGTCGGCGTGCGCGCCAGCAACAGCAGCAGCACTCCTACCAGCAGCAGCGCGCCCGCGTGCGAGCGCCGCAACCCGCACCCCGCCATCGCTTCAGTCTGACGTCACTCGCTTCTGGAAAGTTCCGGGGAAAACATCATATAAAATTGATTTAGTTCAATAAAGTCACCATCAGATGTTATAATATACTAGAAGACCGGGCAGACTTCCTCATGCCACAATTTTTTCCTATTAAAATATGGTTAATCCCTTATTTTTCCACCTCAGGTACTCGCGAGCTTCAATTTTCATGTGCTTTTAGTAAAAGCTCATTATATCGGACAACTTTTGCTATGTAGGCGTTTCAATTACTCTAATAGTTTGGCTGGTCCCCTGGAAGTATCTTGACTTCATTATGGATGCTATCAATGTCATAATATTAAAACTTTATAAAGTCCTAGCACCAATCGTTATCGTTAGTCTATCGACTATATTCCAAACTACCCCTTATTCATCCGTTATAGACATAACAATATTTCATCACATAGACACAATTCACAATGAACATAAGTGAAAAAATCTCAGTCGCTATCACCTAGAAATTAACATGGAAATAGGTGAGAACACTCGTGTCTCCGCGACTCCCGGTTCAATTATAGTTCGCCATTATTGACTAAGTACTAGACGACGCCTGCGGCTTCGCGTGCAGTAAAACATATCACAAACGGTACTAGATTCATCTCAAGAGATGAATCAATTTTCTAGGGCGAAATTATAACCCTAGACGTATCTTGTCTATGTGCTAAGTTTAATTCGAGTTCATTCAACTGTAAATGATGTCGTCACAAACAAAAACCTTCACATCATCCCGGGGAATCTATAATCGGGATAAAGTGTATCCTGTGTCCACTTTTCGGATGTGATCTACAGATACACATGCTTTCATGTTAATCTATAAAATGGCTAGGGCGTAAAAGAACCTAAAACATCCAAACATCTTTACAAACCTGAACATTTATTACATTGATTAGGTTAGTAAGATGTAACATGTTTTGATGTTTCGTTATCTTTTTGTATTGACAACATTTAATTTGCTGGCCCTACGCCCGCAGAAATGTCAGTACGATAATCTCTTGATAAAACCTCTTAAATGAGGTTGAGGTTTGAATTTATTGTAAACGATACTTTGTACCCTAAACTTTCCAATTAACTTTAAAACCTCCGAAATCCCATAAAAAATGCCCCCAAATTAGTACAGTTCCCTAAAACGAAAGTGAAATAGGAGCAGATAGTTACATACGTCGTCTTGGATTTCAAAATTAAAGCGCAATTTGAAACACGACATCAACATTATAACAACTTCCTCCCATCCTGACATTGATACTCTTGTACTTTTTATAGCTACAAATGTTGTTTGTTACTTAATAAATTATCACGTTAACTGACATCATCAGCAAATATTGCCTGAGCAATAAACTTTATCTTATTAGCTCGTAACTGTCTGTCTATTTCACTACACAATTGAGATATATTACGTAAATACCCTAATAAGCAGTGATAGCCTAGTGGTTTGAACATTGGTCTCTCGAACCGGAGTTCCTGAGTTAGATCCCCGGCACGCACCTCTAATTTTCTAAGTTATGTGCGTGTTATAAACCTGCACACCTGAGAGTTCTCCATAAAGTTCTCAAAGGTGTGTATAGTCTGCCAATCCGCACTAGGACAGCAGAATGAATTATAGCCTCAACTCCTCAAACTGTGAGAGAAGACCCGAGCCCAGCAGTGGGACAGTTAAGGGTTGTGCTGATGATGACGTAAATACTCTTCCTTACGCAGTGGGGTAAAATTCTACATTTCTGAGGGAACAGATCACTCAAACATGCATGCTCTGCAGAGGTCTAAACATTTAATTATCTTTTAACCTTCCCTTCTTTGATAAACTACACTACACAAGAGCACGATTACCTACGACCGTGAGCGCAACAGAATCACAATATTTACAATAGAAGCAATTAGCAGCACGAGTGAAGACATCATTTACAAAAGGTCTTCTGGTAGCTTCGCGGATCCACAATGCAAAGACTAACACTAGTTAAACTCATGTTTGTAATTCGTTTCTGATACATTTGGGGCGCTTACATCTTTACGCTTCTATTCTAAAACACTTCCAAACAACAGCTTATATCCGTGTCGTGTAAACTGTGCCTGTGTGCGTTGTTCAAACGCGCTGGCTATGGAGTTTAATTACTAAGCTTTCGTTCTAAAACACTTCCTTCACGAGCCGAAATCCGTGTCGGAGAACAGTGTGTATGTGTGCGTGTTTCGAGCGTTCACTATGGAGTTTAACTACTGTTAGTCTCTATATTGTGGTGGTATGAACGCGAGGTCGACGTCTAATTCACGTGCAGAAACCGTTGCACGGGCCACTACCGTTGGAGCCTACGAATAGATCTCATACAGAAAGCAATTTACAACCGCTGCGATTGTAAGGTTGTGTGGTTCAATGGTTATCTGCGAGACTGTCGCGATGTCATTCAATTCAAAAAGCTTTGAGTTACGCACATAACTTTATAGAACACTAGAGATGCGTGCCGGTATCGAATTCAGGAACTCCCGTTGGGAAGAACATTGAAACTACTAAAAATCACTGCTTATCTTAATAAAATACAGCGTATGAATATTTGTCACTGATCTCCTCCTACACGGCTGGACCGATTTAAATTTAAAAAAAATGAGGTATTTTAGAGGTACTGAGTATGGTTTCGACCCACAGTTGAACCCGGCAAGTAGTGCTGATGTCGAGATACTTCAAGGTACCAGCCAAAAGTTATTGAAACGCCGCCATAGTAAAACTCGGCCAATACGAAGTAGGAATTAAACAAAAAAGTGCAGTCTAAATAAAACATAATATATTCTAGGTACAATATTGTCAAAAATTCAAGATTATTTCTTCACGTCCGCCAAAAGGGCGTTCGGTTGATCGGTGGTTCGAATTACTTCAGTCTAATCGATGTTCTACAGTACTAATTTTCGTAGCCAACTGCCTCAACCGAGTCTCTATAAGTATATACTCTAGTGGTAACAGCTTACAGAGTTCACTTAAACTTACAGGTAGTCGTGAATACGACATACGATGCGCGACGTACAGTTAAACGATGTGATAGTAAAAAACCGGCCAAGTGCGAGTCGGACTCGCGCACGAAGGGTTCCGTACCAGTATGTAAAAAAAAGACTAAATAAAAAAAAAAAATTTGTTGCATGTTATTAATATTAAGCAAAAAAAGTACAAAAAAAAACACGTTTATTAAACGGGGTCCCAAACTTTCAATTTTCATTTTTTTATTTATTTTTAGTGTCTTTTGTTACAGCGGCAACGGAAATACACAACTTATGACAATTTCAGCTTTCTAACTATCACGGTTTATAAGATACACGAGAAGATATGATAAAATGATTGATGACGTAGTCTGCACGTTTGTAATAGCTCTACAGTTCTCAAGCTAAATACGGCCCAGTATTTTGAATCCATATGTTCGAAAAGGCGCTTGTATACTCTAAGAAATTCACCGTGTCTATTGCAAGTAAGATCAATTCATCATGTACAATCTAGCGTGTACTAGCGACGTTAGCCTACCTGTCAAAATTGATGGCACGCGCTTTGTTTTGTATATGTGTGAGTGAATGTTGCAACACAAAGAAAAACTGCAATAGAATGATTCACGTTCAGTGGGTGAGAAAGAGACAAAAGTATTGTTTATTTTTGTGATTGTGGTAGGTATAAAATATTATGTTTGGTCTGCTTGTTATTTATATGTCTGTGATGAGATACCTACAGCCTGCTGACAGACAAGACGGCGCGGCGCGGCGGCGCCGCGGCGGAGGCTTACAAATAGAGTCCCATTTTTACCCGACTACGGCGAAGCCAAAAGGAGGGTTATGATTTTGGCCGGCATGTATGTGTGTATGTATACCTCGTTTTTTTCGTCGTGATATATAAGGTAAACAATCTTACAGTGTCTTTTTATGTAATTATCGGTTTAAAAATAAGACAGACACAAATTAAAAAAATAGAATAATAAACAATAATTTAATGTTAAAGCAAATTTCTGTATGCTTCTAAATATTTTTTTTAATTAATGAAATAATAAAAGTTGTGCCAAGATTGTTTACCTTTTATATCACGACGAAAAAAACGAGGTTATGTATGTTCATCTGTTCTTCCGAACTCCTAAACACTGGTCATAATTATCTTTTAGGTACGGAACCCTAACACCGGCGTCGATATGAGAGCGAACGATAAATCGAATGTCACGCAGTAAAATACAGAGTTTAGTAACATTAGTAAGCACATAGGACAGGCACGCGAGCATCGACCGACCAGTTTTTATTGAAACTAAACCCGCTTGGTTGCGGAAGTTCGTCCATAATATTATGTCAAACAATAGATTATAAACTTGTTAGAATTATTACTCCATCGCTTAAATATTGTGACGGAAATTACAGTTTTGCAATCACGTATCGGCGTAAGAATAAATGAGTTACGTTTGTAGTCAATAATATAAAGATGAAGAGTTTGTTTAAACGCGCTAATCTCAGGAACTACGGGACCGATTTGAAATATTCTTTTAGTGTAAGATAGTCCGTTTATCGAGGAAGGCTATAGGCTACATAACATCACGCTCAGATGAATAGGAGAGGAGCAGCAATAAAAAATATTGCGAAAACGGCTTTAATAAAATGGGTAACCTGGCTGAAAGATGTTATTGACAATGTCAACTGTCTTTCAAGAGGGTTTTCCATCCGACTACTATGTTACAAAAAGTATTGCAATTGTGTTTTCTGTCTATTAATAAAACAATAACTGTATGTGCAACACATGTTACTAACCAAACGTCTTTAACGAAAGTTAATAACACCAATAATTAAACCTATACCATAAACACATGTAATACATCAACTGGACGCTCTAAACCGGTTTTTCCCACCGTTGGTTGGGCCCATGCCAACAGGTGGGCAATTTGATACTTAAGGGGGGCAATTCAAAATGGACCCGATAAGACTTTAATGCTTTCTTAAATAAACAAATCTATTTTTATTAATGGGTATAATTTTTAGAAAAGTTAGGGTGAGGTACAAAATAGGTTTGGAAACACTGCTCTAAACGCTTATTATTATAAGCAAACGTAAATTAGACGATAGAACGCAAGATTTCCACGTGGAATTAAAAGCTAGCTTCATAAATGTTTGTTAATAACCTAGAAATTAATGAGACCTTGCATTAGACTGACCTATTTAATGTCATTTAATGTTAAAGGCCTGCAAGCTCGCTCGCGGTAAATTGCTGGAAAATTTCAGTATTACCTGCACTTAATTACTTATTATTATAAGCAGTGATAGCTTAGTGGTTTGAACGCTGGTATCCTGAACGGGAGATCTTTAGTTCAAACCCACCACGCACCTTTAATTTTCAAAAAAGTTATGTGCGTATTAAAAACTAATGTTAACATTTTCTTCGATGAAACATCGCGAGGAAACCTGCGCACCTGAGAATTCTCCATAAAGTTCTCAAAGGTGTGTGAGGTCTGTCAATCCGCACTAGGCCAGCGTTGTGGACTATGGCCTGTAGATACCCCTCATACTGTGAGAGGAGACCCGAGCCCAGCAGTGGGATAGTTACGAATTTACCGATGATAATGATGATGAATTATGTTTGCTTAGGGAAACAATCCCTACTTAAATAGCCGCTGTATCAGAAACCATTCATACTCGTTTTCAAACAATTAATACTGTGTGTTTATTGTTTATTCCATACACGTCATCCATTTGCATGAGTCACTCTGATCAAGACTGGTCTATCGGTAAAAACCGCAGAAAATTACCTCAAGTACTTACCTTTTAAAATCGTAACGTTTACAACATGAGAACAGAATGACAGACAGTACGACTGTTATTTTAACTTAAATGCCACAAAAATTTATAGTTGTACAATTGTTTTTTTTTCGTATCAAAGGTAACTTAAGTGAGTATTTCTTAGACATGTTTGATAAAAATCGGTAGATCCGTTTAAAATTTGTAGGAGGTGCGAGTGGGGAAGAATATCCGAATGTCTACAAATATAACATTGCACAAGAGAACATTGATGACTTTATCGAGAGTGTTCTTAGCTTCGTTTGATGATACAATGTGTCGAGGGTTTTTTTTAATTCTTAGTTTCATATCATTAAGACGCATTATAGTCAAACAGAAAACAGTTACTCAACTTTGCAAATATTTTGTACATCGCTATCTTATTTAGGTACCTTACGAGGACACTGCTGAGATGAGGTGAGCAGAAATATTTGTGTATAATATTTGATTTGCGGATCAAATTATCTGACAAGGTCAATCACGTACACGGAGATATCAGTTACACAACTTTATATTGTTTAACTTACAGATACGCAATGTAATGCAAACAAGTGCTAAATAACTTTCTTAATGTCAATGCCCTGGATTCTGAACGCCCGTAACACTATCGAACCGAACTACGTACCTACATGTAATTCTTTGTATGACTTGAGCTATTTCCTAACGGCAGTCTTCGGCAAAAGCTGTCACTAGTGGTAATAGAAAACGGTATTAGTAGATAAATGAATTTTAAATGCCTCTAAAGAGGACAATTTTAAAATTCGTGGCTATCCCCAAATAGTTCCCGTAGCTATAACCAGGATTACCATCATCTAAATTACCCAAATTCCTCATTCATTAGTGCAAATTCCTCGAACCCCAGACATTTGGGCAAAACCGGCAAAACCGGAAGCGTTTTCCTGGAGTAAGAAAATTTGCCAATAGGCTAATCATAAATTAAGTCACAAGAATTTCAAAATTTTTCGTCCTGGTTTTATCCAGCCGCTTTGAGGAAGCCTTATTAAAGACTAAGATATAGCTGGTCAGAGACAGCCCTAACAGTATAATTGATGTTTTATTCCACCGCATACCGTGGCCTACTAGCTGGTAATAGACGTCTAGACTTAAATTAGTAAACAAAGAGATGTAGGTCTCTTCGTCACGGTACAGGCGCACGAGTCCATGCGACCTTCGCAGAAGCGCAGCTCCAAACCACACTAGGGAAACGGCTAAATAAACGACTAAATCATCCATTCGACCTTGAACGTTTCCGGATTAAAATAAAATTGGCGACGCTCATTAATATCACTCTTCGATTCTTGATAGACCTCGACTCGATGAAGTATTAATTACGACCAATAAATCGTGACGGATCTCAGGACGGTTCTCATGAAAATGTCACGGAGCCTTGATACGGTTTACGCGTCGTTCTGTATAAATTAACAGCCGGTCTGACGGGTCGTCTGAAGATGTCACGCTATCTGCATTGAATAGTTGCAAGGTAACGTTAGACGGACGAATAGTTGGTAACTGGTAACTAACTCGTAGTATTTATTACAGACGAAATAAACAATACAGTATAACAGCACCAACACGATGTTTGTCTTTATTGTATTTGAGTAGCGCTGCATTCCAAACCACTTCCTATTCCTACTATGTGTTATGGGTCGTGCGTGTTCTGACGTGGTACGAACAAATCACGACCAACCTTCTGCTAAGGATGAGATCAGACAAACGCAAACCATAGAAAAAATTGTAGAGAAATAAGCAATAACAATGTTAACAACGCTAACAAATTCGATTGGAACACCGACATCTGACCATCTCAGGTCAGCGATACTGATTAGCACCTGTATTACAATTGATTTCGTAAGAATCTTAGTTGCACGAGAGAAAGGAAATCAAGATATGAGTGTCGTTGCTAATTTTGTTTTTGGAAAGATACACATGAGTTTTCATGGTCGACGGGCTTTGATCACTTTCGAATTTGGTAAATAAAATATGAATTAAAAATAGTGGTACTAAATACAACAAACTATCGTACTAATAGAGACTTGGATAAGGCAAAGTTCAGTTGAAATAGAACAGAAATCGACTGACTGTCGCTAACCGTATGAAACAGTCACCAATGAAAATCATCGCGGTATAGACACTCCTATATTTCTGTAGTCTTTCGGGATTGAGTTTCTTTATAAAATAAGTCAACGCTTAACTTCGCTTCGAACGAAGAAGCTGGCACCTTATTTCAGTCCAGCGCTGTATCCAATATTCAAGAAGACGCAGTTTTCTTACAGATAGATTCAGAAGATATTCTCAAATAAGGGATAAATACATACCGTACGTTGTTTTGAGATTTAAACTAAACCAATGATGTTTTATACTTACAGACATGCCAAAAGCGCGCTCAGCATCAAGACACCAAAAGCGCTCAATTGAGCTCTTTATTCTTCAGAACGAAACAGCAAATAATTACCTTAAAGATGACAAGAGGTGACAAGGACGCATATAGCGCGGAACATTTTTTTCGGTTACTAGGATGTAACGAATATAAATTATCATTGAGAGCAGACAATTCAAAAGCTACAAAGGTCGCGTCAGTAGCGAATGTTGCTCCACAGCCGAGGATAATTATCCAGCAGCCGTTCAGTCTCGGTCGTGGCGTGTTGAAACCGCAAACCCGATGACGATGATGATGGTCGTTCTCATTTCATTTCTATTGAATGAATGAAGGTCCTTCTTTATTTTAGATGCTTCATCCATCCTTTCCAATAACTCGTAAGGTATATTGGTAAACAGTGATATTCTAGTAGTACGATCATTGGTTTCCCGAACGGGAGTAGCTGAGGTCAAACCCATGCATCTCTAATTGAAATCGTGCTTTAGAACCCATTTATTACTTAATTCGGTAAAGGAAGTCGTGAGGAAACCTGCACACCTGATTTTTTTCCATAAAGGTCTCGAAGGTGTGAAATCTGCCAATCTGCACTTCGCCAGTGTGGTGGACTATGGCCTGTACCAGTCACACTGTATCATTTTGCAGATAAATCAAAGGTTTAACGATACGCTTATCAATAACGAGCTGTGTAAAAAGTGCAAAAAACCGGATATGAGACACAATGAATGGAGGCTGCCCCTCAATAACACTTTATACTATGGATATGATTGGTATGTTCTTACAAAGTTAGTGCTTTTTTTATGACCAGTTTTTCAATAATTCCTATACGAATAAATTATTTTGATGTCGATTTTGACGTGTTAGCGAGGTCGTGTATTTTATATGTAAATATTACACGTTTTTTTGTCTTGATTAAATATATTTGTATTGTACCTAACACGGTACTATCGTTAAAATTTTCTGTACTTCATCATCAAAACTTAAAACAACGCCAGTTCTTAAAAGGTCGTAAGCGCCTAACAAAATGTACTTACAATTAACCCTTCATCAACATAAGACGTATAGCCGTCACCTTATTAATCACTGGATGAGTGTCAGTGGAAGTGTGACGTCACACGCTGCGCGGTGGTCACGGTACCCACGATGGTCAGTGTTCCGCGGCGGGGTCAAGGCCCTCGCATCAAGCGGCCGATGAGCTAAGGTTGCATTCCGACTAGTACGGCCTGCACTCTACAGGTGTATTGATTGTATGTATTGTAACGATCTCATGTGTAACATGACTCCTTCGTTATACCTGGTGTAGTAATTTGCTTTTAATTTTTATCCGACTGTGTATGGAGGGCTATATTTTTCAAGCGTACCTATATGTATGTTCATTTCTTTGGTACGACCAAAGAGCTTTACGGATTTTTCTACATTATTATGGATGGATTACATTAGATTCGTTTAGAATGTGAGTGTCGTCTATATATTTTTTAATTCCCTTCTAATTTTGAGCAGTCGTTGTTTTTTTGGATTTCTTTGAATGAATACTAGTCCTTTATAAGTTGTCAGTATCCGTTTTGACTTTAAGGTAACGTTTAGCGTGAACGCCAGCGAAAAGAGCATTTTTGTAACTCGAGACGTAATAATCTGTCTCACTGAGACAGCAACCATAGTTATTTTGGTGGTGCCGTTTCAAATACTGTCTTAAGCAACAAGCGATTACGTCTGTACCGTCACACACACACACACACATACTTACACTTCAAACACACACACACACATACATACATACAGAAGCTAAGTTATATCCGAGCGAAATGTACTCACCTGCGTTCTGAGTTCTTAGGAATTTTTGAATCTGAGCTCACGAGGTAGCTATATCATTACGAACAATTGATTTCTTTTTATTCGTGATTCATTGAAAAGGCTGTTCACCTTACTGCGAACCGTAATTTGATTTGATTAATCTCTTTTTCTGATGAATTTATAAATGTATGAAATATGAAGTAATCCTAGTAGGATACTTACTTGTCCTAAAGAGTGTGTTTGTTTGAACGCTCTAATCTCTGAAACTACTGGACCGATTTGAACTTTAGTGCAAGATAATCCATTTATCGAGGAAGGCTATAGGTTATATAACATCACGCTAAAAGGAATAGGAGAGGAGCAACAATAAAAATATTGCGAAAACGGCAAAATTATGAGGAGCCGCCGGCGATTGCTATTTATTGATAGAAAGAGAGTTATCTACTTCAATAACCTATATTTTTACGTAACGAAAGTGCTAAAACTAAAAGGGAACATGTAGATAAACTACTTATATTGGTCAACAAAACGAAATTTGTGAAAAATCTCCAAAGAGATTATGAGATTGAGCGATGGAGAGTACCCAATCTCACGACATCTGACCAAGAACAGGGAGCTTCTAGTAATCACCAAAATGCCAATCTTCTACCACCACGACCGTCAGTACCTCCCGTCTAAATGACCACCGAATTTGACCACAGCTAACACAGATTACTTTCTACGATACAGAGAGAAATCTGGGTCGATTGCTATTATATTATACAGAAGCACGTTATGAAACCTTTCCAAACCTCTCCAACTGTTACACACCGTCGGTATGGAGATGTGAGGCATTGTCAGAGTTAAGATACTGTAACAGTCTCAAAGTTAATACGTGCTCGTAGCTCTACAATTATTCAAGAAATGCAAATTGTTCACCAAGAGCTGCTTATGCTTACGTGTAGATCAGTAATTCTTAATTAGGGGAGCACGGGTCTCTCCTCATAACTGAGGAGGCTTAGAGCATTATTAGGGATTATTGGCCAACCCTAGTGACGGAATTTCTTTGTTGCCCAAAGACCTCTGACCTCTGATACGGCTTAACGAATGTCATCTAACGATTACAATCGAAGCCGACTGCTTAACGTGCCTTCCGAAGCACGGAAACGCTCAAAAAAGGTATCCCACTAGCGCTCACCCATCCACTTTCCGACCGCACCCGCAGTTGCTTAACTTCGTCGATCACAGTATCGAGGCAAGCCGCCGGGGTTATCAGCGCTTTGTTTTGTCCGAGACCTGCAATTTAGATGATGGCAGCCCTACCCAGAAATCATAAAAGTAGCCAAGCCATCTCGCGATACGTGTTTCCTTGCAAACCGGTAGGAATGTTTCGAGGAATAGGTAGTTTGGATTTTCCGGTACTGACGTGACTCAAGCTCTTAACACGTTAAGTTGAATTACCCAACTGTAACATAGCCCTACGATTGTCTTTTGTTTGTTCCAACAAGAAACGTTTGGTTATTCTAATCTCTTCCAAAATCTTAAGCAACTGATCAAGTGAGTGATCAAAATCACTTAAAACCACTCTAAATAAAATCTATTTAATACAACTTCAACTATTGAAAAATCACACTCTAGTGTATATTTTTAAACACAAAGCTCAAGATTGTATATATTTTTAACTCTCCCTATCAATCCTTTTAATTTGACACCCAACAAAGCGTCATTCTAATATATTTTTGGCTCATGACTTATGCATTATTGGGTGCTCGCTATTTACACATAATACCAAATTATGTTAAGTAGTTGAGAAGTTCTGAGGGAACACATGAACATTTATACTCACACAATAAAACGTCAAGTAGAAACTATTACCTACTCGTGAACCTAACTACGCATGTTTTTAATAAACGCATCTGTTTCATTCGTGACTAGAACGAGTCGACATCCAAACATGAGTGTCGGTGCATCGCTCCAACCGCATGCGACGCGTTCAGTTTAAAAATAACCGATCTAGTCGGCGCTCGCTCTCGATGCCACTATTACCAGTTTAATGTGAAAATAAGTCGTCCAGGACTGCTTGTATATGACCTGGTTTGCCCTTGCACCCTGGCTTGTAGTCATCGCATTCCTTACTCATACTTTACCATCTGGGGGCACTATCGTCAAGCAAAAAAAGCGGCATGGCCGTACCATTCTTTTCTCTCTTCAGGTCATTTTCGATGCCCTATAACTTCGTTTGGGATAAAACTAGAAGCTTTAATTTTTGGTAACCAAACAGGGATTGTATAAACACGTTATATTTCATTTAATTCTTTTGTTGGGGAAAATCATCCTCATTTCCAAACTTAAAAGTTGTGGATTACATAATACTTTCACCCAATAAAACTCTTCGCCCTATTCACCACTAATGGGAAGGATCCGAAATCTTGTTAGAACGCACTGGTTGCTTCAATGCAACAGTCTTAGAATAGTTAGCTACATTTAAAATTGTAGTGGTCTCTACTTTTCGGTGGAATATTAACTGCACTAATGTTGACCAGTCCTCGCCTTAACTAAATCCAGGGTTTAAGACGCTTGACACCATTTATTCCACATAATTATGGTGTGTCAAAGTGCATATAGAAATAGGTAGTAAAGTTGGTTATTTCTCAGTACTTAACTTGTGGACCATATTTCAAAAGTAAACCCATAACAACACACCCAAACCCCTTTTTTATTTTACGATAGGCTTCAATACAATAGCTAAGATAGCCAAAACATAGATCAGCTATACATGAGCAATGTTCCAGCACAATAGACTACTTACAGAAAAACTTAAACTAAACATCTTTATGACACTTGCAGGATAAAAATATGATGAAGTAAACGGAAGGTTACCTCTCATTGTCATTCTGACACTGTTATTGGCACTGTCTTTATTTACAAAACAATTATCGAATCGTCAAGGTAATAACGCCCAGCGGTTCATAGCTTTACAAATCGAGTATTGATCAAGAAACTGTTAGCAGTTTTTATGGAAATTACCGATAATTGAATGGATGAAGTTCGGGGCACAATATATAGAGACAAACAGTAGTAAAAGTCATAATGTATTTTATAGAGGACAACGGCGAGGGATCAGGAATGAGGAATAGAGAAAATCAGTGACAATATAAGTGTGTATTTTACCAGGAATTTGACAACGTTATTGATATATAAGGAGTTCGGTTTGCCACATATTTTGTTTCTGATACCTATGCTCGATGCACACATCTTCATGATTTTGTTCTAAAACACACCCCAAACCGAGCCGAAATCCGTATCTTTACACAAATGTCTATGTGAATTGTTCGAGCACTCACTATGGAGTTTTACTACTGTTAGTCTCTCTATATTGTCGTCCCCTACCACTGCCAATGTACACTAAAGCTTAGCCTCTACTTGGAGTAGTTTTACAGTTAGTGATTACCGACTTAGCCCTGTAACAACAGCCCTAAAATTAATGCCGTTAGCAACATTGGTACACTAACGAAGTAGAACCCTTACAAATTCCCTATATTTCCTGCATAATCAGTTTATTAACGGAATTAAAACGGCATTAAACGCGTGGCTATTTAGTATTGGCGGTTAACGCTATTGTTAATGCGATAATTATCGATCTTCATAATCAAAAGAAAGAAAGTATTGACGCTAAAACACCAACCGTAGCTTGAAAAATATTTTTTCGGTTCAACTTTTGACTGACTCAAGGTATTAAGTGGTCGCAACCCAAGAGGTCTTCACGCAATGTTAACAATAGCAGTGATAATAATTACCTAGTTGAAGATAATATCATCATACATAATCCTTCCGCGAAGCCCTGTTAGCCAAGTAGGGGGGCTTGATTGTATTGCATTGTGCGGAATTGGGGTAAATATTTTATGCCGCCTAACATTCATTATGCTAACAGCATAGATATAATTTATAAAATGTCCATACAAGATAAAGTAATTGGATAATTCGCAAAGTTTATAATTAAAAAGTCCAATTAGGGATAACGAATGTAAAAACGGCCCCCACAAGAGTCACCAGATGGTCGTAACATTTAACGAGACGCCCATATTATGGACTAATAATTTAATGATTATAAATGTAATTTAATTATGTACAGTCAAAGCCAAAAATATCTAAACCCCGCTGAATACCAACTTCCGGGTGTCCGATTGAGCTGAAATTTCGGATAAATTATGGGATGACACTACAATCAGATATTTTTGGTGCTGACTGTACAATGAAAAAAATCGTATTGTAGGAACTAAATTAAATTAATATTAAAACTCTTTTATTACCTTAACGAAAACTTTTAACTTTATTTTGACCGACTTTGAATATCGGATGAATTGAAGCTTTACAAACTTATTGAAAAAAAAAGTTTAATTTAGTTAATTTTTTAGTTCATATTTTCACAAAAGCGTGTTTTTCAGTTATTTTTTTTTTATATTTTTTGGGTTATGGTTAGTTCTACGTAAATATGAACAAAAATATTTCAATTTGTTTTTAATATTGGGTTTATTGACAGCTCGCTAACACAGCACATTAGTTTAAGTTGAGGAGAGGATGTTAAGTCATTTCAGAATTGATTCCACGATATCAGGATTTTGGCAACAGATACTATAAACATTAATGAAACTTGGGCCTGTTTTCTTATTCAGCATTTCTATTCATTGAATATATCTGACTGGCAGTGAATGATGATGGGAGAAAATGAATCTGGGACTTTCGCAAAGTAGTAGGTATTGATTAATTTTAGTTTAATATACCCTTTATATGTATATAAGTTTTTCATTGTATTTTGCAATGTTAACGATACACACACAGAAACATGAGAATACAACCAGCGTTGCAATTTTTTTTGCAGTAAATCGGGATTTTCAAAATTTTTTAAAAAGTTTACAGACCCCCGCCCCCCTTTAAGCGCGCAGTTTCTTTTAATGATAGCAAAAAATGTGTTTTAATGAAATTTTATGATAGTTTAAATCAGTTTTACCCTATCGTCAGGTGCTTGAATCTGGTCATTACCTTAGAAAAAAGACAAAATCTTCTGAATAAATAAAAATAAAAAAAAACAATGTCATTAACAATTTCATAATCTCCAAAAAGCGGGACAAACCAAAGAACAAGTATTTAAATACCTACATCATTTAAATTTCTACCTCGCGGGAAATCGAACCTAGAACTCAATGAAAGGCGATTCGGAGGAGTAATTCTTGCGCCGTCAACTGATAAGGAAAAATGTTAGATAATTTTTTTAAGTCAATACTAAGCATGTAGCATATCAACTCGTAGGTATTTCAATAAAACAATTTTTATGGTCTATTGCTGCGCGTGTACTTTTTAATCTAATGAATACTAATTTAAACATAAATTCTCATATTAATAGTATTCCATAGGTCCTATCATAATTTATGTATGTATGTAAGTTTGTGTGATGAACTGATGATGGTGCATAGACAATATGTGAATTCAGGTTATGATCTCAGTATGTCAAATTGATTAGAAACTTGTTAGATTAGCTTGGCTAAAATTCTTTAAAAGTTTTTTTTGTTTTTTTAAACAAAATTGCAAAATAAAAGTCTATTTCTTTATGTATGATATGTATCCTTTTTTTGTTTTTTTCTTTATTAATTATCACGGCAACTATACATAGTAAAAATAATAATAAAATCATCTACCTATTAAGTTCTAGATGGTCTGTAAGACAGACAGACATACAGTAGCCTTCATAACAGGTTCCTGCCGGCAACCATTGCTTTTTAACCCTTTAAAAGCTGGTTTGACTTTAGTAACCTTTTTCTTTGAGAACCATATCAAATACTCAATTAACTAAAAACCAAATACCTCAGCTAAAACATGCATAGTAATTATAAAACATCACATGATAACGGCACATATTGGGTGAACTGATAAGCTAATAGTTATTAAAAATATAATGAGTTGGTCATGCATTTAAATTAATTAGGTGTATTGGTCAAATTCACTTAATACAAATAGAGATTTAAGACCATTTATAATTGCAGTTAGCTATGGTTATTATATTAATCAACCTTTGCAAATGGCATTAGGTATTTGAATAGTGATTATTTCGCTGTAGAAAAAAATTCAATTGCTGTTAGTAAAAAAATCTAAGTTTTCAATACAGCCTGAAATATGTTTAAAAATTAACCACAATTTGAAAACTATAAAGAACTAATATTATTATGATAGTTTTTCCATGCTTTATATTTTTCAAGTTAAGATTTTTTCTGATTTTTAAAGTTAAAGTGTAAGCATGCTCTAGGCAGCCAAATATGTAAGGAAATCGAGGATGCCTAATGCACGCCTCAGGCCTACTAAAAACTTGGGGCCATACTGAAAACTTGGACTTTTTTCTCAGCTTTTTTACATTTATTCCTTAGCTCTTACATCTTTTTACTCAAAATTCTATGTACAACTTATAGGTTTATAACAACCTATAGGTGTCTAACAAAGATTGTCTAAAGTCTATGTAGCAAATATAATAAAATGATACAATGTCCATAATATGGTTGATTTGTGTAGCCACAGCCAGGGACTGCAGTATGTATGTTACGTTTGCATATATTGTTACAGAATGGATGCAATTCAGGGCAAGCAGTGAACCACAACAATCAATGCCGATGCAAAGACGTTATTGCAAAAGTATTGGCAATTAACAAATGTTTTCATTATGCTGTGGTACTAGTCTACATTACCTTATTTTAAATTTTGTATAATTCGAAACATTTTTTTTTCATTGATGCTTTAAAACGTTTTTTTTACACTATTTTCCATTCGATTATATCCTTGCATACATAAAAAAAAAATTTGGTATCACTTAATTTTAGTCACGTAAAAATTTATACTGCTAGGATCATGCCCTTACGTCGTTCGATAATAAAAAAATGGAACGTAATTTTTAAGACAGTCGAAAAAAGATTCTTTCGATATAAACCGTACAGATACAAATCGGCAGGTCGTAAGGAATTTTCAAATTTGTTAATATTAAGATATTAAATAAAAAGAGCGTTACTTACCATATTTCTAAAATGTAAGGGTTCGGTAAATCTCAGGGGAAACAGGGGCGTCGGTAGGTAGGCGTCGTTGAGTCGTCCCTGGTTTGATCCTGTTGGATGGGCGGAGGTCTGTACGAAGAGTTCTACATTCCACGGAAACCGAAGCAAACGAACCCACGGGCGCTGGGTATCGTCAACCGCGCGACAAGTTACAGAGCCGCCTGCGCGAACCCGATGACATTACTTTACTCACTGAGATATTAGATACATGCTTCTCCATTCACTTATTTCAATTTACTAATTATTTGACAGAGCCAAACATAATTTTATTGACAACTGACAATTTGACAAGACTCTTTACCTGTTTGGGAAGTCAAACTTTGGTTGAATAAATTGTCAATTGCCAAGAGATGACGTTAGGTCATGACAATTAAATCATAATCATAATGTCAATGTCAGTGAATTGACATTAATCAACTGTCTTTCAGATTCAAATTGACAGAATCAACTTGGCATTTGTTATCAAATCAATTAAATTAACCTAGCCTAACGGTAGGTAATAATAATCTGCTTGGCTTATGGTTATGATTGTGATAATCAGCGTAATTAATTTACCTTAATAATTACTTATTATTGCCGAACCGGAACGAAGAATCGAGCATACCCATTTTCTTAGATTTGTTACTGGTAGTCAAACTAATAGTTTTAAATTTAGTACCTACCATACAAAGTATTGCCGGAATTTTAAAAAAACATTTTCTTTTTTTTTATTTATTGTCTTGTCATGGATGGGTTTACTTATTGTAATGGGATGGGATAGCTTCAGGGGAACCGAAGTATATTTCAGTAAACATTTAATAATAAAATATGTATTTTTTTTCAAGAAATTAACTGGGTTAAGGCATTTAAGTATGACTACCATACTAGATAACTAGATAAAATGATAAATAGTGATAACAGCTTTCATGCATTCGTGATTTATTAGTAAGTGATATTCAATAGAAACCTATACGGTTATATTTAACTAAAAATGGCTATTGAGGAAACAGATTTAATGCAGAGAAAAGCGAGAATTCCACTGGTAAGTATCATTATAACTTTCATTTAAAGACAATGTATGATGTTGCTTCATTAGCAAATTATGGTATTTAACTAGAAGCTTGTTCATTTTATTACTTGACACAAGTTAATATGTTGTTCCAAAGCTAACACTATGAATTCTTGTTGAAATTAATGGTACAGATTATACTGATAAACAAACCATAAATGACTTAACATTATCTCTGATAGATTTAAGAACTTTATACTGAAGGTTTTGGTCCACTTTAGTGATCAAAGTATTACTAAGTGTATATTGTAATAAGTTGTGTTTTGTGTATTTCAAACAAATGGCGACAGAAAATCAGGGATTTGTAGGGCAGGAAGATTCCAATACAGCAAAGGTAGGGACAATGTAAATATTTTAATGTTTATATCATTATAAGTATTCAGGAAACTGAAGTCTTATCATGCAAAATATTACTAACCCAAAGTCAAAGGTATTTGAGCAATGTATGATACCAATGATTATATAGTGAGGAGCGGCACAAGTTAAAGAAGGTCTTTCAATTTATTTCTGTGGTTAAAATATATAATATATTTTAAAAATTATAAATCATTGTTAGCATTTATACCTCGTCTTTTTCGTCGTGATATAAAAGGTAAACAATCTTTTCACAACTTTTATTTATTTAATTAATTTAAAAAAATATTTAGAACTATACAGAAATTTGTTTTAACATTAAATTATTGTTTATTCTTTAGTGTTTGTTAATTTGTGTCTGTCTTATTTTTAAATCGGTAATTACAACAAAAAGACAGTATAAGATTGTTTACCTTTTATATCACAACGAACAAAACGAGGTATAAATAGTATAGTAGGTATGCCCTATTATATCAGAGTCTGCAGTAACCCTGCACTAAGTTATGAGTGTAATCACCTTTTCATCTTGTACCTCTGTGTTGCAAATTCTGATTGTATAATTTGTAAGACACACTTTAAGCTATAAAAGTATTATGATGATTAAAAATTTTTTAAAATTCAACAATATTTAGTCATATAGGTATCAATGATACACTTATGCAATACTTGATTTGTCTATTATTATTATATTATATTAAATTCCAGAGCAAATAGTACCTTAATTAGTTGGTGCATACAAATTTTAAATTAATAGAATTCCTCAATTTGACTTTCAGGCAAGGGATCTCAGCTTCTCAGGAGTACCTTCGGTAGAATATGGGGAGGAAGAGGAACGGAAAGAGAAGCCTTGGCAGCGGGTAAACACTTTATTATATCATTCTCACTCATAAGGGGGTGTTGAAGTATCACATAGCGCAATTTGAGGGTAAGGATTTTATGTTATGATGGACATAAGTGGGAGAAGGTATCAAACAATGTTTTTTTTATTACAAAAAAAAGTGGGGAATATAATTCTGCTAACTGTGCAAAATGGCAACTTTTTAAAGTAAAAATATAGTATAAAGTCATTTGGGTGTTACGTAACGTTAAGGGAGGGGAAGGATGGGTACAGAAAAAGTTACGGCGCGTTACATGGGGGAGTCAAAAATCTTTCAAAATTGCGTTATATGTAATATTTGAACGCACCTTTATGGGGGCAAAAAAATATTTAGTATTTCCTTACTATGAAGGGTATTTTAAGCCGTTGGTACTATTGTTACCGTCAGGTGACAGTCGCTA
The DNA here is from genome assembly GCA_001278395.1 of Lerema accius. Lineage (NCBI taxonomy): Eukaryota > Metazoa > Arthropoda > Insecta > Lepidoptera > Hesperiidae > Lerema > Lerema accius. The sequence continues at coordinate 196,534 of LGAG01001053.1, read as the reverse complement.
GGACGTATCGGACGCTCTTGGGTGACAATTGACATAAAAAATTCTAATACTTGAGGTGGCCAGTAACCTCTCCGCTATAAAATGTAGAGTGGAACGCTATTGTCTGAGTCTATATTTTCTTTAAATATGCATCTCTTCCTGGGTGTATGTATTTTTCTATATGTTCCACTTTTGTTTATTCTTCTCTACTTTTTACCAGTCTTCTTCCAGTCTCTTTTATTTGTTCTGCATACATTCTAGACTACTATCCTAGTCTACTTATCATAACACCCTGCCGATTGTTTGATGTACATTTCAGATATCATTGTGTGATTGTGTGCAATTTAACATGAATAACATTTTAGGTGTTGAACGTGGTAACTAGGAAAGGCACGCATCTGTATGAGCCAATAAAATCTGTGAGTAGAATCCAATCGACGGGTGTGTGTGTGTGTCAGGGTTTATGTTGTGTGTGTATGGGGGCGCGTTGTTTGCACCAAATAAATAAGCACCTAACTTCCCTTTCGTAGTTGGGTAATGTTTTAGTTTAATAGCATGTAAGATGATTAAAGTTTTGTTAATAATGGTTATGTCAGGCTTAAAGACCGAAAACGCTCATTGAGTGCTTAAGTTACTTAAATGCATTTTGGCTTAATTAAAAACACAAAACTGAAATAAAACTTATAGTTCCTCCATGTTATCCTGTGGTTATGATAAAACAACGAAATTTTGATGCACGTGTAATGTAATAATTATCTACTTGCATACCTTGCATAGTTCTATTACCTCTTTCTGTCGTTCCATTGTACTGCGGGTGATATATAGCAACCTTCAATACTTGCTCTACAGCTTCTGTCATTTGTTGAATTGGGTATCTTTAAGTACTATTATGAAGGTATGTGACGTCACACCCTTGGGCTCAGATTCCGTGCGGTGTATTGCTGATACTTCTTGGAGTGTATATGCTGCTGGGATACCTAACACAGTTGAATGAAGACGCCATGCCTAGCGTCGTGCACGACAACGAAGTACCGCCTGACGTGAGTATATTATGTTTACTATATAATGTTTACTATTATGAGAAAGTTCATGTATCGTCTACCTATAAAATGCTTTGCATTGTCTTTGGACAGTAGTGTGAAAATTCTATCTTGTTTAAAATTCTATCGCTATGTAGACAAAGTCACATACAAGTGATATGGTGAGTGACTATTAACCAAGATGAAATGAACAAAAAACCAAGATGAAATTTATATAATCTACGAAATTTTTTTATATACCTTGCTGCCATCTATTGTCACATTTCACCTACTTAATTTAGCGTATCTTAAAGTTCACAGCTATGCTCATAGACGACAAATGACAAAGTTATTTAATATTTTTCTTGTTAAAAAGTCCATCGAACGAACATGTATATTGTATAATTCTGTGCTCTTTTTAATCAAATTGAGAAGTTTGACGAAAAAAATTTTGGTATAGAATTGGGAGACATTCAGCGAAGAGTCGGCACTAAGATACTTGGACCAGATATTGGGGACAGAACCACGTGTGGCGGGCACGCAGTACCACCTCGCTAAGACGAAAGACATGAAGGCCATCGTGGATGGCATCGCGCGCCAGTCTGTCTTGCCAATCCATACTGACTGGCAATTTGCCTCAGGTAGTCAACGATAGCTTAGTTAGGAACCAAATGAAAATGTTCTACATAATATACTGCTAGAAGATCAGACATACGCTGTTCTGTTCTGTTCTGTTTCCATATCAAATACTTTCGGTCATGAATTTTCGTGTATCCTTAGTAAATGCTTATCATTCAACAACTTCTGCTATAGCGGTGTTCCAATATGTCTAATATGTCGACTGTTTCTTTGAAGTATAGTAAGATTTTTTTGCCACTAGCGGTCACCCATCCACTTTTCGACCGCGCCTGCAGTTGCTTAACTTTGTCGATCACTAAGGATTTACTTACAAATAAGTCTTCTTGATGATAAACTGTCCTACAGGGGACTTCTGGCTTCAGTTCAGCTCTCCCCACGTGAACAGTTACCAGAACTTGTCGAACGTGGTCGCCGTGTTGGAGGGAGAGGCCGGCTTCCATCCCGATGGTGCCACTCGCTCGTCACTGCTTCTCAATTGCCATTATGACTCTGTGCCTTATGCTCTTGGTAAGTAGGTTCAAATTGTGTTGTACTGTTGTGCTACTTATCACTGTTCCTCAATTGCCATTACGACTCTGTGCCTTATGCTCTTGGTGAGTAGGTTCATATTGCAGTGTACTGCAGACTGTATGTCACTGTTGGCCTGTTACTATGACTTTGTGCTTTATGCTCTTGGTGATTAAGTTCAAATTGCAGTGTACTGCTGTGCTGCAGTTCGGGTATATCTAATATTAAGGTAATGTGTTTACTGCAGCTGCTACTTTTCAAAGACAAAGTCTCAAAATAATAATAAAAAAAAAACAAAAAAAAAACTTTTCAACTCATGTTTCATTTTTCCTCTTTTCTCCTCCTCTCTTTTCTCCTATTTCTACACGTACCATTACGATACTAGCCACCATGTTATATTTATTATTTCTACATAAGTCACAGATCAATAAAAAAGAATAGACGGATACAGTCGAAAAGTGACGAACGTTAATATGGAGCCGCTTAAGCGAGTGACAGATTTTTGTTCGTCTCTTATTTAGTTGCAATTGTATACGACCGCTCTGTCTATTTTTTATGGGTCTATGTTATATGTTAATCTATATATTACACATATATTGAATGTTGGTTTGTTCAGGAGCTTCAGATAACGGAGTGTTCTGCGCGGTGATGGTTGAAATGCTCAACAGATTGTCAAAGAGGACGAAGAAATTCAAACACAACATTATATTTCTGTTCAATGGCGCTGAAGAAAATCCTTTACAGGTAAAACTTGTATTTGTGTATTTACTGACCTACTGTAGGTGTAGGTTATCTACTCGTAATAGGTAATATATAATAGGTAATAGGTAATATATAATAGGTAATAGGTAATATATATATAGGTAATAATGGACTTGAACACGGGTGTGTGTTATACAGTCACGTGCAATGAAAAGTAAACACGGGTAGATTTTCAAATAAATGTCCACTCTGAAAATTTCAAAATCAAATAGCCACTTAACAATTCATAGTATGAATTGTTAAGTTAGTATGAATTTCATACTATATAACCACTAGAGTTTCTCACAATAATGTATACATTTTTGGCAAGAATATAGATACAGATTGTTTTCAGATATTTGTCGTTAATGTTTTTAGAATTGCCCGCGTATGACAGCTAATTGAAAGACGTATTTAAGTCAAAATAAAGTCCATTTTACTTCCAAAATTAAGACGAATCTAATGACACCTTACACTTTGAAATCAATGTATACATTTTGGTTACAACTTCTACAAGCGCGCCAAAGTAATGGACATAATATATGCTTGCATATACATTTATGCATAAATACACATACATACATGATAACCGCTGCTAACAACGCGATATTGATAGGTTCAATGTATTGGCTATTGCAGGGAAGCCACGCCTTTTTATCCCACCGGTGGGCGAAGGGAGTCACCAGTGTTGTTAACCTGGACGCGGCCGGGATGAACGGGAAAGCTAATTTGTTTCAGGTAAATATATATGGGTCTTTATTCGACGGTCGTCCATTAATGACGTGATGTTTTTTTGGCTTGTTTAACCTTTTCACCGCGAGACGGAATATCAGTTGCCGGGCCCCTAGCGCGACGCACAGAAAACGAAAAATAAATACCTACAACAAATAGAGATGTTCAATAGTATATCGATATGGGTATATCTCCTTCAAACGCTTACAATTTCACCTAAATAGCGCAACAGACAGAAAATAGAAAAGCCTTACTCTGTCATGTTATTTCCCCCCCTCCTTCCTTTTTCTTGGGTTAAAACAGCGACCTAACGAACCTAACCAAGCGAAATACCTATTTCGGCAACATTCATTTCTTAAATTTGTTCATTCATTTATTTATTGCACAACAGATATCACAATAACATTACATTTATTTATCACAAACATAACTATGTGCCTTGTTAGGCGCAGAAATTTGGAAGAGAGGCTCTCGTGGGGTCTCTCCTTTTTCTGCAATTAAACAAGCGACCCAATGACCCCTGCTACCCCATATGTTACGTTTCCTGACTGGACCTATAGTTTTGGTGTTTTTAACATTTCATACCTATTAAATACTAGGATTCCTAAATTCGATAGTGAGAAAACTACGTAACTCCTAGAAATTTGGTCTGTGGTAAGGCGTACCAATCAACCATAACACCCTCTGAATGTTTCAACCCTGGGTGCAGGTACTGGATGTCTATAGACAATCCGATTGGTCAAGCTCCCAACGCGTTATTTTTTATGATTATTATGTTTTTCCTTAAATATGACTAATATAATGTGTCTGATAGTAAATAAACTGTTTAATAGCATACACGCATTTTTTATCATCTCCACATCTAAACATCGTACTCGTTAAAACACATTGAAACAGAAAATTTATCGATAACACGAACATAATAACACACATACGCACAACACTAATAGAAGGCGGCACGCGTTTATGACGTCAGAAGCGGTCGTAGAAATCCGACCGTCGCGGTGGCTGTCGAGGCAACATTCGTTTCTATACATGCAGACTAGGGATGGGAATTATAGCTAATCTATGATTTAGTCACTGATGATTTTAAGCTTTATTTATTATAAATTAATTTAAATAACCACATTTATTTCTACAGTAACAATTGATTTATTAGTTTTTTAATAAATTAATAAGTATAAACTGAAATAGTTTAATTTAAGTGGATTTATCTGTCAGCAAATCATTGGTTGTGTCCCTTCCTTAATGTCGGATTTCTGCGACAGTCGCGCTGGGCATCAATACACTTTTGTGAAAAATAATACTAGTAATTTACTAAACTTTAGATGTTATTTTTAAGTCTTCTAATTAAGAAAACTGAATTGTAAGCAATTGTATATGGTTACTTCACTAACTATTTACCAAAATATGAAAATTATTTTAACATAATATAGTGCTATCAAACAAAAAGGCAGATTAATTGAGGAGTGGTATTTAGTCGCATATATGCGACGTTCGCGGAATGAGCCCGAAAAATTTTGTCGCAAAAATGCGACCGTCGCGGTTAAAAGGTTAAACTCCCTCCCCCTTGATGAAATGATGAGGTTTAAGATTAACTTTAATCTATGTATACCTCGTTTTTTTCGTCGTGATTTAGAAGGTATACAATCTTGGCACAACTTTTATTTATTTCCTTAAATTAATCAAATATTTAGAATATACAGAAATTTATTTTAACATTAAATTATTGTTTAGTCTTTTGTTTTTTTTTAATTTGTTTCTGTCTTTTTAAATCCATAATTACATAAAAAAGACACTGTAAGATTGTTTACTTTTTAAATCACGACGAAAAAAATGAGGTAGGTATATATATCTTTTTTTTATCTCTCATGGTTGGACGAAATCCTCATGGATACCTATTTGGCATGACCGACTTCACTCAAAGAGATGTAGTTTTTCAGTGCCTCACGGACTAAAACCATAATGGATGGGTCATATCTCCACTTTACCTTTCCAAAACCGCTGCAGCATTTCCTCAGAAATGTATATCTCTTTGCAGGTGTCGGACACTCGTATCCTAGAGCCTTACTTAACCTACTCATCTATACTCTATCCTACTAAATAAAATTGAAGTGTCTGTTTGTAATATTAAAATAACCGCTTTTTACTAAATGCATACATATGTATACACGATGCACATACCGAAATGGCATTTAAAATAAATTCTGTATGTCTGTCTGTCTGTTTGATCCGGCTAATCTCTGAAACGGCTGGACCGATCTTGACGGGACTTTCACTGGCAGACAGCTGATGTATCAAGGAGTAAATTAGGCTACTTTTTTTACTTTCGTTTCGGCGTAGGTTTCCCGAAGCGAAGCGAGGGCGGGTCCACTAGTATAATATAATGTATGTATGCAGGTGTCAGACACTCGCGTGCTAGAGTCGTACGCGGTGTCGCGGCGGCCGAGCGCGCAGTCTCTCGGGGAGCTGCTGTTCGCCAGCAACGTGGTGCCCTCCGACACTGACTTCAGGATCTGGCGGGACTTCGGGGACATCCACGGTGAGTACTGTGACGTCACACAACACACACACACACATACAGACATGTAGGCATGTGCGCAACGATGTTAGGCGTATGTGATAGGCTCGTAAAAATCAAAATTCAAAATCATTTATTCATGTAGGTATCAATGATACACTTACCTATGCACGTCAAACATTTTTTTTTAATCTACCCCCGTTTCGTAAAGGTGCTTTAATATGATGGAGAAGAAAGGGGAAAGAAACTCCCCCGTACGCGGATGTTATACTATTGATGATGAGATGTTGAGGTGATGACGATAATGATGATGAATTAGTATTAGCGTCCTCTTCAACGAACCCTTCCATTTGATACCCATACTATGGTAATGCAGAAAAATAACTACTACGTTACAATCTAGAAGATCTCAGCCGAACAGTGGAACAGTTGAGAGTTGTATATAATTGAATTTTGTATGTATGTATGTGTGTATGTATGTCTTTCAGGGCTAGACATAGCGTTCGTGAAGTGGGGCTCGGTGTACCACACTCGGTACGACCACCCGGCTCTGCTGCGGCCCGGCGTGCTGCAGTGTGCGGGCGACATGTTGCTCACGCTCGCAACACGTGCCGCCGACATGGATCAACTCGTCGAGAAGGTATGTAGACACACACACACATACACACACACACGCGTACGTATACCTCATTTTTTTCGTCGTGATTTAAAACGTAAATAATCTTACAGTTTTTTTTTTATGTAATTATCGATTTAATAATAAGACAGACACAAATTAAAAAAAGTTAAAGAATAAACAGTGATTTAAAGTTAAAATTAATTTCTGTATATTTTTAAATATTTTTTTTTAATTGAAGAAATAAATAAAAGTAGTGCCAAGATTGTTTACTTTTTAAATCACGATGAAAAAAACGAGGTATACGTACGTACGTACGCACGCACGCACGCATATCAACATATTAGTTAAGCCTGCGATTTCGTTCGGGTGCAATTTGTCTATAAATATAATTCTTAATAAATGTTGCCTAAGTTACCCCTTATTATATCAGCTATCTACCAGTGGAAGTTCTGTCAAAATCGGTCCAGCCGTTCTAGAGATATAGAGAACAAATTTTTCGAAATTAAAAAAGACCCACTCGAGTTTTCATATTAATTTCTACAAGTTTTAATAGTCTTCTTAGAGTTTATGTTACTTGACAAATTGTTCATCAGTATCTGTCACTAGAGTCAAACTATGTATTCTATTAAACACATTACATGTCTGTCTGTCTGTCTGTCTGTAGTCGTCACCGACGTCAGCAGTGTACTATGACTATCTGAATGTGTTCGTGGTGTGGTACGGCGCGGGCGCAGCTCTCGCGGTCGACTTACTCGCGGCAGTCGCTGGTCTACTGTCTGTGGGGTACTACGTGTGGCTAGTAGGACTTAGTAAGTGTACTATATAACTAACTAGAAGTCGCCGGCGGCTCCGCCCGCGTAATTTTCCCGTTTCTGAAATATTTTTTTTTTGCTGCTCCTCTCCTATTCATCATAGCGTGATGTTATAAAGCCTATAAGTTTCCTCGATAAATGGACTATCTTACACTAAAAGAATATTTCAAATCGGTCCAGTAGTTCCTGAGATTAGCGCGTTCAAACAAACTCTTCAGCTTTATATATTAGTAACAGATAACATTGTATGTGTCAGGGAAATCATCGGTAATAGAGTTGTGTATGGCGTCGTGGGGACGAGTTATGGCAATGCTGGCCGGCGCACTGGCCACTACTGTCCTCACAATACTGTCTCTAGCCACCACTGTACAGATGAGGTACGACTCATACACACATCATACAAGGACGGTTTCAGACTAGCGTTTTTACGTATAAGCTCGTCTTTGTAAGAAAGAGATGCACTGTGTCTTGTAAGGATCAAATAATTAATGCTTTGTATTAAAGTGTTCGCCTTGTATGCATTTTCTATAGGGTTATTGAGAGAGATACTAACGATTAGTGATTTACTGAACTACTCTTGTAGTACTATCTTAAAATGGTTATAAATGTATTTTTAATTTTTTTTAATATTTCGGGTTTTCTTTACGCCCTAAGTGTTATATAGATTGACTTGAATGAAAATTAGTAAAAACACAAGCCAAAAGCGACCTTAAGGTAAGTGACTCGAAGGACCAAAATTCCGTTTCAGGTATCTCTCAGAGCAGTGGTTGGTGGTTCCACTGTACTGGTTGCCGTATCTAGTCGCAGCTGTAGCAGCCGCTCACTGGTTCGATGCCTGGCGAAGCAAGAAGGTCAGATACTAATATGTTTAGTTAGATACTTAGATTTTTGTTTGTGTTTTAGGTGTCATTTATAAGAAAGATTTTTTTCGAACTTGAAATTTCAATGGTTGAGTGGAAAATTCCGTCAGTTTTAAAGTGATATGTCTGAAATAAGTGGGTTTATGGTTAAATACAAATAGACCTATTTTAAGCTCTCAACATTAAGTACTTGCAATTTAGTAAGCTAATCGGTGGAAAAAAAACCTAACTTGAATTATTATAGTATTATGTCTTCGCTACTTTGTCAAATAACGTTTGCGAAATGGGAGTGGGTAAAAAAATCACGTGAACACTATAGTATGCCATTACAAACGTGCAGACTACGTCATCAATCATTATATCATAATATGATAGAATCTCCCGTTCACACTTATAGGTATATCGGAACTCTCGCTCGAATGTGGGAGTGTGAGTTCCGACATACCTATAAGTGTGAACGAGAGATATAATAAAATGATTGATGACGTAGTCTGCACGTTTGTAATGTCCATATGAATAATTTAATTAAATTAGAATTCGAATAACTTTACCAATCCCCAGAGCGGGTTAAATAGATCAATCCGCGCGCTGCAAGCGGCAGCGGCAACGAGATTGCTGCTAGCGGCGCTAACGTTGCTGCTGTGCTGCGTGCCGGCGGCGGCGCGCGCGCGGTACGTGCTGTCCGTGCCGTTGCTGCTGGCGGCTTTTGCTGCTATCGTCAATATTACTGTGCTGCGATGTGTGCGGCTCGCAGGTGATGATTTTTTGTTTTGTTTTTTTTTTATTTTTTGCAGGTTTTAGTTGTTAAGCGACCATATATACCTCGTTTTTTCGTCGTGATTTAAAAAGTAAACAACCTTACAGCGTTTTTTTATTTAATTATTGATTTAAAAATGAGACAGACACAGATTAAAAAAAAATTAAAGAATGAACAATAATTTAATGTTAAAATAAATTTCTGTATACTTCTAAATATTTTTTTTAATTAATGAAATAAATAAAAGTAGTGCCAAGATTGTTTACTTTTTAAATCACGACGACAAAAACGAGGTATAGTTGTGTAAAGAAAAAGGAAAAGGCGAGCAAGTTAGTGCTGTAATACAGCAATATACTGCTTTGTAGCATTTATGATGACCATGATTGAGATCCTACTTCCTACTAATATTATAAATGTAAAAGTTTGTAAAGATGTTTGGATATTTGGATGTTTGTAAGTCCTACACGCTCTAACCGTTGAACGGATTAAGCTTTAACTTGGCACAGATAGGTTGCATCCAGGAATAGGACATAGGATAGTTTTTATTATTATTATAGGTTCCTATGGTATGATGTGAGCGTATATGTTTAGTACTAAATCATTAACAGTTGAATGGATTTAAATTAATTATAGAAGATTATTATTATTATTAAACATTATTTAATATCGGCAGCATGGCAACACTTGCTCCTAGAAGTGTCACTGTCACTACCGAGTGTAATGTTCCTGATGTCGTTAAGTCTCCGGCTCAACTCGTTGCTACTGCCGACGCTGGGCCGGTCGCCGATGGCTGCGCCGGATGCCATCGCCGCCGCCGTCAACGTCGCGCTCGCTGTGATAGTCGCCGCGCCTGTGGTAGG
>LGAG01001053.1:171540-182900 GCA_001278395.1 Lerema accius | reverse complement strand
TTATTGTAATTATCGATTTAAAAATAAAATAGACAAATATTTAAAAAAACTAAAGTATAAAAAATAATTTAATATTAAAATAAATTTCTGTATACTTCTAAATTTTTTTTTAAATTAATGAAATAAATTAAAGTTGTGCCAAGATTATTTATCTTTTATATCACGACGAAAAAAACGAGGTATACGTGATAATATAACGCGACACCCCCTAACTCTCAGTGTTGCCGACAGGTACCACAGAGTGCCCAATCCACGCCACTAGTGGCCGTGTCACACCACGCGCATCTTATCTTCCATCCCGATCACTACACGGGCCCCTACCGAGCGCTGCTCGCCGCCGCGCCGCAGTACTTCAACATAGCTTCCTATATGTCGTTCCGGTATAACTACTTGTTTTAAATGTGTCATACGTTGGTGACACAAAGGAATGTTGGTTATGTGACATGTAAAGGAATGGTGGTTAAGTGTGACATAAAGGAATATTGGTTAAGTGTGACACATAAAGGAATATTGGTTAAGTGTGACACATAAAAGAATTGTGGTTAAGCGTAACACTAAAAGACATTCTTCCATTGGTATAAATAACCTATTCCTCGAGACCGCGACTCCTGTATCACACGAATGTTTAGAGAAAAGTTGTTGTGTGACACAGAAAAGAATATATTGTGGAGTGTGACACAAATAGGGATGTTATTGATTAAATTTAATGCATTGAATTAAATATTGTTGAGTAAATGTAAAATAAAGAGGAATAGAGTGATGAATGTTACACAAAAAGCTTTGAGTAATAGTGTGACAAAAAAAGGAATGTTATTTAGAATCAGTTAAAATAAACTTGGTTCATCTGGATACTAATAATATTAAGTATTATTATTAAGATGATTATTATCGTTTTATAAAATATTTTCCTACTTTTTGTATTTGACTGAAGTTTTAATATTGTAAGTAGCAAAAATTTTTTACTTGTTTTAGTTATTAATGTAAGTATATTTATAGGTAATTTGTACTAGATTCAATATTGTGACAGGGTACCTATTTTGTATTAAATAAATAAACTAAGTTTTACTATCTAAACAACTTTTTAATTATGAACCAAATTGCACAAAAATCGCATTTTTTATAGAAAAGGTATGGGTGTGGGAATAAAACACAGAAATTGGTATTAGCTGTTTATTTTTGATGATCAGTCTTGGTTGTTCGTTGTAGAAAGGACTTTAAATATATTTGAATAAAGATCTCAACTGTACCGCCAACTTAAATGACGTTCAGTTTGAAAATGGGGTCATTCAACTATCACATAAGCATAAAAAAGAGTATATTTTAATTATTTTAAAGATGTATAAAATGCTTTGACTACCAAAATAGTGCTCAAGTAATTTTTGAATGACCCTCTTATACTCATTGAAATTAAAAACATTGTAAAAATAATATAAAAAAAAAATCAAGATCTCATTGATTATATCGACAAGGGGAGAGCTAGATTTCATTGAAACATTTACTAACTTAAAATTACTCAAAGAAACTTGACAATTTAATAAATAAATATATACAAATATACATGTCTACTTCAATATTTACACGAGTCTTTGAGTAAATTAATCGACAAGTTTTACGATAACATTTGAGTCCCCTCGTCACTTACGCTAAAGGTTTAAAATAACAATAACGACAAAATTACGCTGGCATATATTTATTCGCTACATATATAAGTATATAACATGTCACAAACGCTAGCTACGATCCTCCGTAGGTATAACTACTCTACTTATGAACTAAACACTTGGTAGAAACTAATTAGAGTTGAAACCAAAAATAATAGTTACAAAGTTAGTTATCTGAGTCTTACTTATCAAAATAATACGAGAAATCAGTTCAATTTCTAGTAAAAAATTTTAACACCTCTTTTTTACAGAACTGACCAAAATTTTACATTTCTTCTGAAAACCTGTAATAACCAATCTATTTCAGATAAATATACATAAAGTTCAACTCATTACAACAATAAAAAAAAATTAAATAATATTCACCTACAGTGGTTCCTAACGGTGAATTATGTCAAATAAAAAATATTTTACCATTTCTATAAAATACCTACTAACTACTTAATTCGTAGACAAGAAGAGTCGTTCAAAGCTAAAAAAAATTTGAAGTGCGTTGCAACAAACAATTTTGACAATATTACTACAAGTTATCTAACAGTAACATTTATACTATTTTAAAAACGAAATTTTGAAAAGACGAAAGTTTACCTTGTGACTAATGCAACGAATTCTTTTTTAAATGCTAAAAAAAATATTCGTTAACTGACAACTTTTCCTAATGTTAGATTAGGAAAATTTTTAAAACGGTTAAAATAGTTAATAAAATGCCTCCCGACACTTAAACATTTAAATCCCACACTTAATTAAATTACAAACAAACTAAAACATTTATTATAAGGGCACACATTCGTATCAGCAAACTTATAGTCTTCATATAATATAACAAAAAGACTTAAATTTCACTTCAACTTCAATATAAGAAAGCAATGAAATATGATCTTTAAATCGTATCACTTACAGTCGAATTTTCAACATTCATCCAAAAGTGCGGTTGACGCGTTATATACGACTAATTCCGATGCAACCGAAAATTCAACCTTAAGCAATACTACATAAAGTTCATATTTCATTGTTTTCCTAAGACTTATAGGGCAATGGTGACGAGTGAATATATTTTCTGACAATATTTAACATTTCGTGTGTGGACTTATCAAGGGTGGAAAATGCCAAACTATCTAATTAAAAACTATTATTATGTCAATAAAGACAGCATGAATACGTAATACGTAACAGTCTAAAAGAAATACAATTGATATTGTAAAATTTTAATCGAGTTTCATAGTACGTCCGAAGCGGTATTTAAATACGATGTCATTACATTTTTTTATATCTTTGTAACATAAATACATTTAAATGTAACTATGTCCCTTTTACAGCTTTTCAGTAAACTATAGTGTAACTTTCGCGTACGTAAACGCACATTAATACAATGAGAAATAAAAGGATATATACGTATTATATATAGTATTGACATAAATATTGTATTAGCAGTTCTATTGATTACAGTCACAAGAGAATTTTGATGTAACTATAATATTATATCTTAGTTCTATTTAATATTATGAATATATTTTAAATACAACTTATGCGTTCATAAAACTTAGATAAAGTTTTATAGACAAATTAATTTGTTTCATACGACATAGTATGTTGTCCTTATCGAATATTTCAACATTATGTTGCGTGTTCCAGTCAACATAAAATATCCGCAACATAAAAGTATATTTAAACGTAACAATACATCTTTTCGGTTACATAATTCCAAAATCTTTCAATACATTTCAATGAAGTCATAAAAATAACAGTCATAGTTTAGGTTGAAAACAAAACAAAATTGAACTTGTTTTTATTAATAGTATAGAAATTACAACTGGTTTTGAACATAATCAAAGTATTATATTCCATAAATCTTTTGGTTTTATACTTTAGTATATAAGAACACGTACAATTTCACTCATCCGTATTATATAAGTTCTTACATGTATTTATATTTATGTTAAGCGAAACAAAATTATTTTCTGTAAACGACAGTGTCAAATACCATAATATATCAGTCACATTGACGACTCACGAAAGTTTAATTTTTATTATTTGACTTGTACTTAATTGAAACTCATGATATTTTTGTATTAGATAAAGGATTACCTACTTTCGTAGCAGACTTGATAATATTGCTTTTATCATTTGCGATCATTATAAGGATAAACGCATACATTGCTCTTTTCAGTTTGCTCATATCGCAACATCGACATTTAAGACATGAGTATTGTGATAAAAAATATTAAATAATATTCCTTTATACATATAGTGATTTCATTATAAGAGAACTTGATGATGTAATGTCATTTAGTTATGGTCCAGGTTGTACAATGGTCCTTCGAGCCGGATACTGAGATATTTTTAAATCTAACGATTAAATTATGCGGTTTAATACGATCACATTATTTTTACAACTATGTAAATGTAAAATAAATGTAACTAGGTCGTAAAATATTAATTTATACGACCTAAGTTATATAGCTAATCCGTGGCGTTGAAGTAAGTACATCTTTGTGACTGATATTATGAGTACTAACAATACATTTTTCTCATAAATTTTCGATGCCATACAACTTTGATTCGGCAGGTGACATACATTTTATATAAATTACTACAACTTTTAGTTTCTGTGTGTAACCTAATGATATTTTATACTACGCTATGTCTCGGTGCACATGAAAAGACTACAATTTGTAGAGTACGAACGAGACGGCAAATAATTATGAAGACGATAATGACAATGATTTAGCGCGAAAGACTATTGACCATTCGCAATGATGTAATATTATATAACATGGTGCCACCACTATTACGTACCTATAATGTCTAGTGTCATTGACGACTAGTCATTTAGTTTAGTAAAAAACAGAAAAGTAGTTTTAGTATAACATATCATAGGGGTCACCACTATTATTTATCATATTGGCGACTAGTGGAACTATAGTAAACTAGCATAGAGTTCCGCTGACAAACAAGTATCTTTAGTATAACATATCATAATGGTCACCAATTTTGCGTATCTATCTTTATAATTGGCGACTAGTAAAGTGAAATAAAACTGACGCTGACATACAATCATCTATATAATGTAACTATACTATAGTAAACAAGGGGTCACCACTATTACATTGGCGACTAGTGTGACTACAGTGTAGTAAGCTAGCATATAGTAACGCTGAGTCTGCTGGCGGCGACCATCTTGTTGTTAAACTTCCGTCGGAAGGCGGCGGCGGCGGCGGCCGAGCGGAAAGCCACGCGCGCGCTGCGCCCCTCGCGGTTCAACTCGACGCTCTGCAACCAACAAACACCATCCGACCGCCGCCTCTCAGTTTCACACTCCTCTTATACTACGATCTATTATCTACTCTCTCCTTTGCACTATACACCCCTCTCTCTCTCTTCTAACGCTCTACGATTCCGCACACGCGAGATAGTTTACCTTGAACGGTTAATTTGTATTTGGACTCAATTGACAGGTCTATACACTCCATAGCGACGTGTATTTAATGTATTATTTCTAAGTATATTTGTCGTGTTTGTCAAAAGAAACAATCCCGCGTATGTGAATAAAATGGAGCGAGTCAACGACCGGTAATATAATCGTTGGAAATACGAAAAATGTTAATGGAATTACCACTTTTACATTTATAAAATAATTGTTTATAAATAAGATTTGTGATTACATACTTTAAATTTACGACATTTACATAATGTATTTCAACGATGTTAAAGTTATTCATTACTTTTTGCATAAAAAAATACATTTAGTATAAATTACAATAAGAATTGAGTCGACCTTTCGGATACATCTTAAATAACTAGGATTTTATTAAATTGGCTTTTAAATAATATTAATACAAATAGAACGTATTAAAATGACAAAGAACCACCAACTAGTAATAATAATATGGTTTTACATTTCTTAATCGAATTCAAATACATGAAACTTAAGTTCACAAACACACTGGTTAACTTTTAATAACATTTTAACTTCACATCAATCTATCGACCTCGATAGAAAATACATTGAAAACGCAATACAAAATTTCTCATAATTTTCTGTAATTGTCATGTCGAATGCGTAACATCCGATTTGTATAAATAATGTTATTAAATAACACAAAACACATAAAACATCAAACTTTTGAAATATAACAATAAAATCATAATTATCTCATATAACAGTGATACATCCAATTAACATTTTCCTATTTCCAAACAGAAAGATAACGTACAAAAATATCCACACAGCATTTGGTTATGTACAAAACGTTAGATCCACATTGTTTGCAAGCCTGTTTCGGCAAATATAATTATGTTTCAAATAACAATAATAAATATAACATGCATAGCACATTGTAAGTGAAAAGCATTATTGTGAACTCCGTTTCAAAGTTCTTGATAGAAAAATTAAACAATCTTATAGTGTCTTTTTATACTAATTATTGGTTTAAAATTAAAAATAAGACAAACAAAAATGAAAAAAAAAATTGAAGAATCAATTATAATTTAATGTTAAAACAAATTTTAATGAATAAAATGGATAAAAGTATTGCCAAGATTATTTACTTTTTCTATTACGATCGTCGAAATGGAGTATAGTATTGGATTGAAAACCCTTCGTTCGTGTATCTTTACACATGTCGCTTTGTACATCATAAAACGACAAATAAGCTACAAAGATATTATAATACATACATTACGTAGATAATTCCACAAGTGTAACGCGACAAAAAGTCGCACGACAGTAGCAGGCGCATGACGCAGTATGTTCACCACCGAATTGAAGAAGTATTTCTTTCGATCGAAAAAAAAATATTCGATATAAAAAAAAGATAACGCCATTTCCTTTTTTATAGATATTGATATTTGTCATTAACATTTTCACCTAATTATTTGTTGTCATCATATAATGATTTTGATGTTGTTATTTCACTAAATTATTTTCTATCATCTTAAACAAAAAAGCTGTATCATGTCGAATCTACTTGAAGGCATTTTCTAGCCTTCTATCTCTAGCTTTGTAGTCAAGAAAGCGCGCGCCGATATTATAAATTGACAACTATTAGTAGAAATTACATTTCGATTCAACTTACAATCAACAACGTACTTTTGTATATCCCTCTGTTTTACATCATGAAATTTGTAAACCCTTAATTTATGGATTACATTAACATCATCGAAGACTTTATATTTACGTAATCGATTTATATTTACGTAACCGATTTATATTTACGAAATCAATTTATATTTACGTAATCGATTTATATTTACGTAACCGATTTATATTTACGTAACCGATTTATATTTACGTAATCAATTTATATTTACGTAATCGATTTATATTTACATAACCGATGTATATTTACGTAATCGATTTATGTTTACATAACCGATTTATATTTACGTAATTAATTTATATCTACGTAATCGATTTATATACTACCAATTGACGTAGAGATAATTCGAATAACATTAATTCGATTTACATTCCACAGCTCTAACTGGCCATCTATGACGTCACACTTGTTCAGTTCGGTGGTGAATAGCGAATACGCGCTTCTTCATTATCTTAAAACTAATCCAATATACATATGTACATAAATAACGAGAAAATAAACTTGTAGCCTAACACGATAGGCAAAATATTCATTTAATTTCTACGATATTTTGTCTCGAGTGTATAATGAAAGCATTCAAAGAGGACGTTTAATTTGCATCGTCATTAAATAATGGAGTTTTAAAGTAAATTCTATATCCTAAAAAAAATGTGACTATTTACGTAATCATAAGGAAATTAAAGAATTTTTAAATTTTACGTCATTAATAATATTATGATGATAAAGTTCACATATTGCAGTTGGTCCTATATTTTAGCTCTACAGTTAATACTAATAATCGAAGTAAAAAAAAAACTAAACAAAATTATGTCCCGTCCTATTTTTAAAGGAAAGAAATTAAAATGCCGACGAGTCAAAATATCGTAGAAATCTTGCCGTATTAAAGACACGACAAAATCAGTTTATAGCACGTTTTTGTTAATACAATTTGCTTCACCAACATCACATTTATGAATGTTTTAATTTCTAAAAATATAACAATAATAAAAAAATCTATTACGTAAAGTAATAATACCTAACAGAAAAGAGTAGGTACTAAACGAACTATAAACTGATTTCTTAGCTCTTACAACTAACAATATAGTTATAATATGAACCCAAAAAATCGTAAAAAGAATATAAATTCAGGGCATACGTCATAAATACATACATAAACATACCAAATATTTGGTACACTTGCAAATACAAAGGAATCATTGCACTCTTCGGTGAGGACGGGGCTTTCAAATATGTTTCATAATGATCAAAAAAAGTCAATATGAACACGAAATAAATGTCTGTATAATCATATAATATAGACTATTTATATTGTAATAACCATTTATATAGAAATTTAAACACTTTATACGCGTTTATATTCAGTTTATATTTAGAAGACGGTAACCACCATTCGTCCTTTCTAGAAATTTCTCCCTCTTTTTTATCAAGTAAAGGTTAATTTACTAAAAATTCCCTTAAAACGGTCAATCAGCAAATATAAAAGTAATATTGATAACCTCGTATAGTTGTAATCAAATATTGCTTGTATGAGAATTCTAGGCAGTAAAATTGACCAATGCTCAGATAATAATTAAAATTAAAATTTTGATATTCGTCACAAAAAAATATCGAAAAGAGGGTGGTATGTATCCACTTCGGAAAAACTTCCGTTATGGAGATGAAAAATAAAAGGAAAATGAAAAGCGAATTTAACCTAGCAAATACAGGAAAGAGACTTTGAAAGAATTATTTAATACTCTGATTAATTAAAACACTCTCTAAAGCAGCTGACACGTTCAATATGGACACACCGCGTCAGCTGACACATTCAATATGGACACCGGCTCCAGCGAACACTGTCTACTGACACGGTCAATATGGACACCGGCTCCAGCGAACACTGTCTCTGTGACACGGTCAATATGGACACCGGCTCCAGCGAACACTGTCTACTGACACGGTCAATATGGACACCGGCTCCAGCAAACACTGTCTCTGTGACACGGTCAATATGGACACCGGCTCAAGCCATCATTATCATCCTCACTTCCCAATTTTATTTAGGATCGGCGCGACGTGTACGTCTCTTCCACTCATCCCTATCAGCTGTCATCTCAACACTTACTCTCACAACTTGCATAATCATCTTTCACACAATCCATACATCTTTTTTTCGGTTGCCCTCGTTCCTTCCACTCACACACATTCACATTCATTCAAGCTCTCCTCTGCTCTCATTATATTAATTTGTAAACGTGTCTTCTGTCCAATTGCCCGTGTGCAAGTGCCGACCAATTCCAAGTTTTAATCCTTTAGGATCATATCCTATCACAATCTACTTAAAACATATCTATCACGCATCATTTTACTTCTCCTACACACGGTGTTGTATAGAAACATACATTATTGTATTGTATACATGTTTTTGGCAACAAACATTCTGCTACCCTTTTTACTTATTTAAATAATAGTCTTTGTAACAAGAAAAGCGCTGTCAAATAATCTTATTTCAAGTTTTAATTTTCTTATGAATAAGATAGTGAAAATTTCTCTTGCCTTATCATTTATCTTTATCAAATGTATCATTTATTTGTCTTTATCACACGTACGTTATTCATCTAGGTACGTAATTTGATCAAATCCCATCCTAACCTACTAAGTTAACATCATCCTACCTCCCATAACCTACTCACTTTCCCCGCAGCACCACCCACAAACAAAGTCCGAACGATATCACAGAACAGTTGAAAGCTCCGCCCTACCCGACATAAAATTACCTGCACATCTGCTCCTGCGAGTGTCTTCAACCTGGTATCCGTCATGCCGTGTGGTAGGTTGGTGACGGCTACTACAGACCCGATATCCTCGTCTGGTAGCAACGCGTCTTCGTCGTCGCTGTATTCGACGCGGGCGGTGCTGCCGCTGATGGCGGTTCGTACGGCTCGCGTGAAGATACCGGCGGCCGGCTGATGTTCGGAGCGACCCGGCTTGCGGTGCAGTATCACGCGTCGGTTAGTAAACGGCTGGGATTTCTCCTCTTTATCTTTTTCGGTCTGTAATTCACAGTAGTTTGTATAGTTTTTTGACATCTTCAAAAATTTAAATGTAGTTATAAAATTATGTTGAAATAGTTTTTTTTTAACTAGATAAAGAAGCACGACTCGGGAAAGTTTTCAAGTATTTTTAAATATGTCAGTATTTGTAATAGATGTTCGTGGTCGAAGATTAAAATTCAAAATAATTTATACACCTATATTACCTAATTCAGGCAAAACAAAGATAATCATAAACTAAAAGCACTATACCTGATTATTATCAAACATGATCCTCGGTCGCGCGCGGCTCGCGACTCCCTTCGACTGAAATAATAGAACACTTACATATTAATCTGTAATTCAAAATTAATTCTTCTTCATATAATATCTATGATATTATTATAAGTGCCCGTATCATAGTTTCAGTACTTTGGAGGGCATGTTAAGCCGTCAGTTCCGGTTATTATCGTTAAATGACAGTCGTTAAGACTTGTCGGAGGCCATTGGGTGGAATAAAAGCTTCCGATTCTTAGTCACTACCCCCTCCGCAAATCTTCGCTGGAGCAGCGTGGTGGAGTATGCTCTAGGCCTCCTCAATTATAAGGAGAGACCCGTACTCAGTACTGAGTCATTAAAGGGTTGAGACCACTGACTATACACCACACGCACTTTTATGCGTGCGTCCGTGCGTGCATGCGTGCATGCGTGCGTGTGTATGTGTATTACCTCATTAGTTTTCTTGTCAGCATTATCAGCAGATTGCTTGGTGGAGCTTGTCACTACGGTGCGACGAATTGGAGACTTCTCTGTAAAAATATTCGCTTGTTTTAGTAAACAATCCAAATATAATGCACTATAAATTGTTTTTTTCGTCGTGATTTAAAAGGTAAACAATCTTGGCACAACTTTTATTTATTTCATTGATTTAAAAAAATATTTAGAAGTACACAGAAATTTATTATAACATTAAATTATTGTTTATTCTTTAATTTTTTTTAATTAGTCTCTGTCTTATTTTTAAATCAATAATTACAATAAAAAGACACTGTAAGATTGTATACCTTTTAAATCACGACGAAAAAAACGAGGTATACATTCTTCATCTAAGATGTCATCATAAAACAAAACGTCAAAGGGATGGACTATGGTCGCTCATTCGAGCGAGAGTTCCGATATGCCTATAAGTGTGAACGAGAGATATGATAAAATGATTGATGACGTAGTCTGCACGTTTGTAATGGCCCAGCTATAAGTGTAAAGTGTTAATCACCTTTCTTCTTGTTATCATCATTCCGTTCACTGGTGAAGGTGATCTTCTGTCGCGGCGGGCGCTCGGAGCGCTCGGGCTTCGGCGGCAGTCTGGAGCGCAGGTCGGACGCCGGCTTCGGGGGCTCCACGGGCCTGCTATACCAAAATAGTCATTACTGATAATATACATGAAATAATATATGAGGTAAGGTGGGGTAAGACGGGGTAAGACGGGGCAAGACTAACACTGTCTATTATCTCGATATGCACTTGAAGAAACGACATTGTGTGTGTTTTAGCCGAGAACATTTACGTTTGTTCTATCTTACAGACTGGAA
>LGAG01001053.1:153406-165248 GCA_001278395.1 Lerema accius | reverse complement strand
ACACATTAATATTACATTACATATACATATATTAAAAAATTAAAACCATATACACTGATCCCGCGGTAATCCGACATGGTCTATTACGTCTACATAGTCATTGGTCTATACATACATAAAGTACATTATGTATTTGTATAAAATACAGAATTGTATCAATGAACCTGTTATTTATCGGACAAGTGATGCTCATCCATACAAAAAAATCGGACTATAGGGGTACTATATTCCGAGAGATTCGATAGTCCAATGCTGCCCTGCAAAATGATTGTCGGATTTCCGGTGTCCACTGTATACATAATCAAAATGAATGTTTTGTGAATGTGTGTATATATGTATGTGTGTGTGAGAACTGTGTGTATATGCTTCTCTCCCTTTCTCTCTCTGTGTGTGTGTGTGACTCACCCGATGCACATTGTTCCTGCGATACGGATGGTGATGCGGCCGCCACGAGTTGCGTGCGCGCCCGCCGAACGACGCACGCGGTACGTACACTTTGTCTATAAACACACATTATGTAAGTTTATTAAATGTGTGTTAATTAAGGCGTTAGGGGAAAGATGGTTGAGCCGAATCTCACGTAATCCTATTTTAAAGACTACTCTTGACGAATATTGTTTTTTTTCACAAGAAAAAAAATTAAATTAAGGTATAATATTAGTGTAGAATGAAATATACTTGAATAAACGTCTAATAGAAGTTGGTGAACAATTTTATTATGCTAAAGTTTACAGGTACATAAATGTAAAAAAGGTGTAATAATTTAAAAAGAAAAACATCTTAAAGTCTTACCTAATGAATCCGGTATATTTCTAACTTGTGGTGTCCGCTGCGCTCCCGGCGGTCGCTCTGATACGAATCGTTCGCGATCGCCATCTATAAATAAAATATTTACTATTACAATACATAAAAAAACTATAAGTAATCTGTCTGTGTACTTTGAATATATTTTAGAAGATGTAATATGAGAAAGTTTTTTATTAATAACATAAATCTATATCATTATATTTTTTGCAGCTATTAAATCAAATGACAACTGGGTGGTGAATTTACTGTAATATATACCTAGTATCCTCAGTTTACTACTCAATTACTTAACGAATGGAACATATAGTAACCTTACACACTTAAATAATTATATTACCTGTCATTCCCTATTTGTTACTAGTTTATTAATACTGTTTTTATGACAGTAATCATGTGTTAATAGTGTCTTTTATTATTTATGTGGTATGAATAAGCAATAAGTAAAATAAATATCTGGAATAACTTAGATGCAACAAGATTATGAAGCATTTTTAATTAAAGAATTGGAGTTAATGTTGAGAAACTTACTTGTGATTTGCTCTGTCATCTCGGAGGGAACAATTTGTGGAGATTCTATAGGGGCTGCAGGCTGTAATAAATACAATTGAAGCATATAATATCAAAATGATAGCTTTAATACTTCGATGATCCCTATGTATAAAGCAACATGTTAAAAATTGAAGTTTACAAAAGAGTGTAACTAATCTTTAACCTGATGAAAAGTATTATCTTTGCAATAATAATTATACAACAATTGTAACTTATACAATATAAGTTAAGTGTAGTATTACCCACTATTTTAAACCTCATTTTTTTACATGAATATAGCTTTATATGTAGGGACTGTTGAAGTGTTTGTTAAATTATATGAAACAGTACTATAGTAAAATCTGTAAAATGGCGATTTTTAAATTTTTATCTGTGTCCCTTCACGGTAATCTCAGAAATCTTGGTAATATGGCTAATCTTATTTGGCAGACAGCAGTTATTCCATACAAAAACAATCAAATACAACAAAATGCAAATTGTTGTTAACACCTTGCATTACAATTAAGTTAACTCATACATTTGTCATCATTGTATGGTAACTTTATGTAGCTATGATTACCTTTAGGTCTAACTAAGCCATCAAATCTGATTAATGTCAACTAAATTTTATTAATGTCAATTTAAGCCAAGTTTTACTTACAATAGCAGCAGGTACGACAGCCAACTCTGGCTCATATACGGGAGGCTTGTATGGTGCATACGTTGAGTGGTCGGGTAATGTTGGATTCGGTACTTCCACCGATATATTAGGTACTATACACTCCGTCTCTGCTATATTTGTTGGATGTACTGTGTGGAACTGCATTGGCTGTCAAAATTTATGCATTTTAGTACATCAAATTATATGTATACTAACAAATGGTAGAATTTTCATGACTACTATTGTGCCAGCTAAATTGCTGTTGTATGACAAAAAATCACAAAGTAAGTCAAAGTGTGACTGTCAAACAGATCAGAAATATGTGATTGATAATTCAGATACTTATTAATTAATTACAAACTTTCACATTTATAATATTAGTAGGATGTTATGAAATACTTACAATAGCTATCTAGATTGATATCTACATCTATACCTCATTTTTTTCATTGTGATATAAAAGGTAAAAAATCTTGGCACAACTTTTATTTATTTCATTAATTTAAAAAAATATTTAGAAGTATACAGAAATTTATTTTAACATTAAATTGTTGTTTATTCTTTAGTTTGTTTCAATTTGTGTCTGTCTTATTTTTAAATCGATAATTACAATAAAAAGACAGTGTAAGATTGTTTACCTTTTATATCACGACGAAAAAAACGAGGTATATCTATATTGTTATAATGAAGTTAAACCATTCTATGCAAATAAGTTGAAAATAAATACATTTCATTTTAGATTCTATGCCAAGAACTCCTCTACACTATAGAAGTATAACTAATCTAAACATTAGTATTAAGTAGATGGTATAATCTGACCTGATTATAACCCATATTATGTGCAGGATACTCAGTGGGGCCCATATCTACGGGGTCTCGGTATGGACCCACGGATGTGGGCACATTCTGAGAAGCCATGTCATAGTCATCTGCCAAAAGCTGTTCTTCTTCTTCATTTCCCAAATTGTAGTCAGTGAGGCTGTGGTCACCCAAATCATCGCCGAGCAAGTCTTCACTGCAAGAATAACAAAGCTTCAAAGCACGCTACCACACTAAATATTCACAAGTTGTTTTATAATTTAAAAGCTAAAATTTACATTGAACTCATGTTTGAAATATGCCTTCGATAGTATAATGCAATATTATTCTGTTAGAAGCTAGAAATTAGGCTTTTTTAGGTGTAAATAATGTGAAAATCCAAGAACTAACTTATCCGACATGTTGACAAATTTGACAATATAAGTTTTCGTCACAGAATAGAAAACAGAATGTATGAGAAATTTCACCACAGGCTAAATACGCCTGTATTTTCATAATTTATTATGTACTGTCAGGTCTCTCCACCTTAGTATGTATTCTGTGATGTGTCATAAAAATTGAAATTGTCACTTTTACGTCTCAATTCAAGACTGTCGACGTCAAAGTACTCAGTGTCAGTGTCAATCGGTACCTAGTTTGTGATTGGTACTCTTACCTATCAATTTTGTGTTTGTGAAAAATTATTTTAATTCGTTTCGACATACCTTGAATTGAATAATTCAAAACATGAGTGACGACGATATAGAATTCTTAGATGAAGACGCCGAAATCGTTCAACAATGCGTGCTGTCAGTCCATCCACAGCTAACGATAAAGGTCGAACCCGACCAAGAAGAGGTACCGGCTCCTCACGTTATCCAGAACACGACGCCAGAATCCTTGCTTGTCGAAAGACCTTCTCTTTCAATTGAGAAATCAACAGGAAAGAAGAGAAAGAAAGAGGATGATGATACTGATTATGATCCGACTATAGACTCGCCGCACTATCGAAAGCGTCGTTACAACGGTCCGAAGACGCTCGGCGTTCGAAAGTATGAAACAAGTAGTCGTAGTAGTCAACAATCTCAGTCGCCGCCTTTAAGAAAAGCCGCCATACCTCGCACGCAAGTAAATAGGCGCGAAATGACGATTCGGATTCCCGACTTCGATGATCCACTATGTTTGCCAGTGCGCGCGTTGGTGAAGGACGAAAATGATGCTCGTCGGTTGAAACAATGGAATAAACTATGTCTGGAACAGTTTCAGAGCAAAGACACTCCGTTACGACCGCGCAAAGGTGTCGTTACGTCATCTAAAAGGACTACTGTCATTAGAAATCAGTTTAATAAATATTCAGGTAATTTAAATTGCTTAGACGAAATTTTAAAAATACATGGACTTCGACAAATTGTTATTTTAGCATTTGAAACTTTTAGTCTATATGAATTGGACCTTTCAAAATGTACAATACTCCATCACAATTTACTTAAAATTATGAAAAACATTGTCAAAAAAAATGTCATAATTTCTATTAACCTTCATTACAGGTAAGACAGAAACAACATTTTGGAGCAAGATATTAGTAGCCAATAAATCAGGCGAAACAGAATCAGAAGTCATTCATTCAATACTACCACGATACCGGGAGAAAAAGATCCTAACAGCCTATACACTGGCGGACGGGAAGAAACAGAAAAGAGTGAATGAACATCATGAAGTCATTCTTACTAAGGAAATACATGGAGATGAAGAGACATTGGTAGCTTACAAGCTAGAATCTTCACTGGCTATGGTTTTCAAGATGTTTGAAAGGTATTATAGTCTTTTATTTCGTCTTTAAACTAGACTAATTTGATGACCCCGTAGCCTAGTTGGTAGTAACCCTGCCAGCAAAGAGAGGGGTCCCGAGTTAAATTCCCAGCTGGGGCAGATATTTATGTGACCAGATAAATGTTCTCGGGTCATGGGTGTTAGTGATGTGTTATTTGTGTTGTCCATGTCACCCACAACACTGGGAATCCTAGTGCGGAGGTATAAGTGTGTTAGCGTTTATTATTGTTATTAATTAACAATGTGTGTTGTATTTGTCTGAATGTAAACCTGCATGGGTACAGACCTGCAATAATTTATTTTTGTTCTATTACAGTGAGCTAGTAGACATCCCTGAGGAAGACCGGCGTTATCTGTTGGAGATGGCGAGCTGTGTGGCCTGCGCGCGCTGCTACCAGGCCTCTTGGAGGCCTCGCGAAAAGAACCTTGCTGCACGTATGTATCACAAACACAGACACGCACGTACGCACACACATACGCACGCACTCACTCACTCATTTACTCACTCACTGACTCACTTACTCACTCACTTACACGCACGCAGGCACGCATACACGCACGCACAAAGATATTGTATAGCGCAATCAAATGAACTAAAGACTAAACTGTGATTCTAAACAATACTCAGGCCCTCAAAAGTACATCACATTTTTTTAATTCTTCCCGCCGTTTAGGAGTTCCATGACAAACACACGTACACATGTTTTTATACATATACATAATATAGGTTATGTAATTTGTATTGTGAAAGGCTTTCGTTAACTTAAGTATTAGTTGTTGAGACAAAATAAATAATTGAGTTTGAACTTGTTTACAGGCGAGCAGATGTTAGCCAAGTGCCCGGTGTGCGCGCGCGCGTGTAGCTCGGCGGGCGCGCTCGTGGCGCATGCGCGGACACACTCGCCCGATGAAGTGCGCGCGCATCGAAGTTCCTTCTGTGATATACTGGTTAAGGTACTGTTGGATATTGACTCGTAATTGTATGGGGGTGTGGTTCATTATTGGTTGTAGGGAAGCTGGAACTTCATCAACCAATAAATATCCCACTGTTGGGCTTGGGTCTCCTCTCACAGTGTTGTACAGGCCATAGTCCACCACGCTGGCTTAGTGCGGATTGGTAGACTTCACACACCTTTGACAACTTTATGGAGAACTGTAAGGCATGCAGCAGGTATATACAAACTTGGTAGATCACACAAGATGTACACAAGCGACTAAGATATGGGCGCTTGCTACGATAAAATATGAACCTTATTGCTTGGTAATAAAGTGTAAAGTGTACTGATGTGTGTTGCAGTTACTGCCTTATCAGTATACGTGTCGCGTATGCCAGCAACAATTTGGAGCCGTTCGTGACTTACGACGCCATCTATTGACTCACAAAGGTGAATAAAAACTACTGAACTTACTATACTATAGTTACGTTTAACTGCATTTTGTCCAAAATTGATTCAAATATATTTTTTATTTTATTTAAAGCAAAATTAATATTATTATTGTTACACATTATGAATACATAGTTGATGTTTACATTGACAACTTAAAAGTAATCAATTCTCTATTGATATATATATTTTGGTCTAATTTCGACTACAAGGTAGATCCTTGAAATATATTAAAAAAATTTAAAACAGATTTAATTTTAGTATTCATACATTTGTATTTTTACAGGTTCCGGAGAATTTTACTGCGAAATAGGCAATCACACAGTCTCCTAGCTGCATTATTAAAATAAATTCTTTATAAAAAAAATGGTTTTTATTTTTTTACATTTTTATTGAAAAGCTCTTGTGTTAAAATCCATATAGACATGTGGACTATAGAGCGTATTAAAGGAAGGGACAATTCAAATTATTAAACCCTTTTGACGCAGTCTGTGAATACTAGTAGCCTAATCTAAATCTAAATAGTTTTTGTAAAGTCTTCTGTGATATAGATTTGAAAATAACTGACTGCTATTTATTCCTAGTGATTCCTTTACTTTATCTGTACAACTAAATAAAATTGAAGTGTCTCTTTGTATTATTAAATTTTTTTTTTCTTATTGGAACACGGCATACATACCAAGATAACATTTTATTTTTATTTTGTGTCTGTTTGATCCGGCTAATCTCTGAAACGGCTGAACCGATTTTTACGGGACTCACTAGCGGATAGCTGATGTAGTAAGGAGTAACTTAGGCTACTTTTTTTACCTTCGTTTCCGCACAGGTTTACAGAAGCGAAGTGAGAGCGGGTCCAATAGTTTGACAATAATGCCCTCTGTAGAAAGTATTGCTAACTACACAATATAGTAGTTCAAAAGTTCATCAATAGATGGCGAACTAGTTGTAATTTACCACTACTGAAGAATGAATGTTAGAAAGAAACGCTCCAAAAACAGAAAGTTAAATTCAATTCTTCGCTCAATATCTATACTTACATACACACATACCTACATTTATCTGCTCTTGCTGGGATCGAACCCGGAACCCCGCAGAGCAGTATTGCTAAAGGTTATCTCGTTTCTAAGTAGGTAAATAAGTCTACCTCATCCCCTTTAAAAATTACGTTTCTAAGTATTGAGTAAAATTACAATTTCAACGAACTAATATTAAGGTATCCTCCATATTTACCAACTACAAAAACCTTTCTTTATTAGTACCTGTATAGAAACTTTTAAATTATTACCGTGAAAACTTGTAAAATATTAAGTAGGTACCTACTTTAGTTTATCCACGTATGTCCTTGCCGAACTAAAACTTTGACCACGTTACTGTTGCGTGTCAAACCCCGGTAGGTACCCTATTGTGAGGTGAATCTATTAACACCCCTGTCTATGGGGGTGCGAACGCCATGGCAACACCAAGTTAGGTGTTTTGTTATGGGGCTCGTATGGGAAACTCGCGTAACTACTCATTAACTAGAAGGTGATTATGGTGTCTATAATGGACATTTAGTCACTGTATTGTGAATTAAAAAATTATGGTTTTATTATTAGACTAGCAATCGCCGGTGGCACTGCCCGTGTAATTTGCGCGTTTTCGCAATATTTTTTAATAGACGATGCCCGCGGCTCCGCCCGCGGAAAAGTCGATAAACAAAATATTGATTTCGTCCCAAGGGAACCTATAATCGGGATAAAATGTATGTATGTCCTATTCCTGGATGCAACCTATCTGTGTACCAAGTTTTAGCTTAATCCGTTCAACGGTTAGACCGTGAAGGAGGGACAAACATCCAAACATCCAAATATCCAAATATCCAAACATCTTTACAAACTTTCACATTTATAATATTAGTAGGATTGCTGCTCCTTCCTCGATTAATGAACTATCTTACCCTAAAAGAATTTTTCAAATCGGTCCAGCAGTTCTTGAGATTAGCGCGTTCAAACTTATCTTACCCTAAAACAATTTTTCAAATCGGTCCAGAAGTTCCTGA
The DNA here is from genome assembly GCA_001278395.1 of Lerema accius. NCBI lineage: Eukaryota > Metazoa > Arthropoda > Insecta > Lepidoptera > Hesperiidae > Lerema > Lerema accius. The sequence continues at coordinate 157,201 of LGAG01001053.1, read as the reverse complement.
GATATGCGCGTTCAAAGAAACTCTTCAGCTTTATATTATTAGTATAGATATAAGTAGATAATCCTGCTTTCGTGCATGGCTTGCGTGCTGTTTTCATGCTATATCAAATTGTCGAGGTCAGGCCTGTGCCAATTCCCCTTAGTCTCATTACACGTTTGATTAACACTGTCTGCTTTTAGTCCATTTGAATGCCTGCAGCGACCTGAAAACACACAACAAAAATATATATAGACGCATAGTCATCGCTTCATAATGTTAATAATAAATGATAACGTTTCCTGGTACATATCTCGGCGGACTGTGCTCGGTGACATACGTGGGATCGTAAAAAAAGAAAAAAACTACCTCACTTTTTTATCGTTTTTACGTGTCTTTAGTCTATTTAACTTTTAGCTTGACAACCCCAATTCCAGGAAGTGTGAACTTTGAAGTACAATAGAATAGTTAATCTATAATCTATAACCAATATTATCACCCCACAGATCAAAGATAGCGGGGTCAACAACCTCGACTCCTGGTTGAGTGACCCACGAATTTCGGGGTGCGTGTTAGGGGTGTAAAGGTCCCAAGTCGCAATATTAGTAGGGTGTCCGGAATAACATTTGAAGAAACAAATTCCCTGTCATTTTTGTCACAGATGTTCCTTATGACGTCATGCTCTGGCGTAATATGACATTGATTAAAAAAAATAGAAAATAAAAAGTACCTAAATATGAAATGTATTTAATCCACAGTCCAAAAAATGTGGTATGAAAAACATATTAATAACGTTAGTAGCAAATGATAATATTTCCCGGTACATTTCTCGGCAGACCGTGTTCGTAAAAATAAAATTTTAAAAAAGACGGCAAATATAAGTATCGTCAAGACTCATTGGGTGAAGGAGATTTTAAATTCGTTTTTCAAAAATTACTTCCTACATAAACACTCAGAAACATTATCTCTTTATGTTTCAAGTGTGTTACAAAGCTGCTCCTAAACCTAACCTGGACCGATTTTAATGTACATTTCGTGGTGTGTTTAAGAGGGTTTGAGTATGGTTTAGAAACACTATTAGAAACAGTAGGTGGTGCTGTTGTCATGATACTTTAATCACTCATAAACCAGATTATCAGACTTATTGAAAAGCCATCACAAACTAAATTGTCGCAAATGAACGTTTGTTGTAGCTACCTGAAAATTGAACATCGATTGTATCTAATTTAGAACTTTAAGGAAACTGTAACGAATAAAATAAATTGGGTAGAGCTGTGTCATGGACGAGTGTCATTCTCAGAGTAGGTACCTACTCCGAAAATAATTCTCAGTCAAAAAAAATAATTAAAAAATCATTCTCATTTTACTCTGAGGCAATTCAAATTCATTCTCAAAGTACTCCGTCCCTTAATTTGTGAAAAATAAATAACAACGCCAAACTGTATCCCCCCAATTTGTTATCATTAGGTTTATAGGATTGCCCCGTATGGTAACAAATTCAATGACGTATTCACTTTTTTGCATAAAATTTTAACATATCAAAACAACTTTATGTAGTAAACAAACAAGTTATAAATTACGCTGCGTAGCAAGTTCCAATTACCTACTAGTGGCTAGAAACGCTCCTATAAATCACCATCCTCCATCTCTTTCTATCATTTTCCATCGCATTCTATTTTATTACATACCTATCTATTCCTAGACACAAACTCAATTCGGTAATTCGTTTGCACGGACAAAATTCGGAATTAAATCCACAAGTCTCGCTATCAAGAGCAGATAATCTGTCGTTCGATTTAATATAGATCAAATAGGATTGTTGAAGTGTTCCTCTTTCCGATGGAGAGGAAATCAGTATTATTATTACTGTACTTCACCCCCTCAGGGGATGGGGGATGTATCTATTGCGCATGTGCACCCCCCTACCCCCCCTAGTTAAACGTAGATTCTATCATAAATCTATATTCGGGCTAGCGAAGTTTGTTTGAAGCCCTGACCGGTAGCTATCTCTAGGGCGCATCAGAATACGATGTAAATGGAATAAATTGATCCCCCCGGCAGGGGTTGTCGTTGCGTCCACTTCGTAATTAAGGGGTTTTACCAGCGATTGTTTGTTGCTTTGAGAGGCTCATGTCTCGCAAAATATTCGCTAGTTAGCTCACGTTTATATCTAGCGTTTGGTTTTACAATTTACTACTCTTTTAATTTTGTTGATTTAGTTTTCCATATCAGATGACCTCCTGAGCGTAAATTTTCATGTAACATTAGTAAACTCTTCATATCAGACAACTTTTGCTATGGCGTTTCAATAATAAATAATTTGGCTGGTTCCTTGAAGTATCTTAACAAGTGCAAGTAAAGTAGGGATAATATTTTTTTCGACATTACCTACTCCATAGGGTAGTGTATTGTTTGATAGGTGTTTAAAAGATGTTAAAGGTCTACTAAGAACATATTTTAATTTAGAAATTCCTTTAAGCGTCCCCTCTTTTCCACACTATGGTGCACATAACGGTTAGCATTATAAACGTAAAAAACCTAAAAACTAGCACTTAATAATGATTTTTAAAGTAAAACTATCAAAGAAAGTCAGGCTTAACAAATTTCCCGAATAAATTAAGCAACTACAGAACTCTACGTTGGCCACACACTTACCATTTTTTTTTCATAAAAAGCGGCTACAAATAATCCATTATAATTTACTAACTCCAACAATGACATACGGACGTGACATTACATTTATTATCTTTGTACAATAGCACGTATAAATCCGTCAATAATTAATTACGATGGCCGATAGGGTGCGCTGGGGTTGAAGTTGAATAGCGGATGACGAACGCATTTCAATACACACAACGAGTAAGCGAGAAACTATAAGTAAAAATTGGGTATAGCTGTGTCATGGACACGGCTGTGTGTTGTACGTGAATACGTTTAAGTCACAGTTTAATTTTTTTAAATAACTTAAATATACTTCTTCACTTCATGTATTTACGTCGTAAAATAACATAAAAATAGCGGTACTTACCCCTTGACCGCGGATTATTCACTGTTCTCGCTTATTGTAATTAATTCTTTGATCCTTAAGCTATCCAGTGGTATAATTTAATTTGGAATGTAGACAATAGATTCGAAACTTCAACGTGAAACTGTATCCCCCGATTTTGTCGTTAGATTTTTAGGATTACCCCCCTATGACAGCAAGTTTAAAGACGTTATTCACGTCTAAGAGTCGAAATAATTTTTAAGTTTCTTCGAAGTTAAACAGAATAGAATTAGAAAAGTTTTGCAATTTTGTGCATTAGTTGTTATAATCTATCGAAACAAATACTTATCTCTTTAGTATCTACTATTTATGAAGTATTGTCGTATTAATGAACATAAGTTACTGTAATCTAAATTGATTTTGAGCAATTTCATCTCCATTAACTCATTATTATACCTACTGGAATTTTACAACAAAGTTGTAAGCGTTCATAAATATTATTAACGTACTATATCATTAGTTTTCATCAACGAAACTAAGTAGAAACTTTTGTAATTAATATATTTCGGTGATAAATCGCTCATGTCAACAATAGCTATCATCCAGTGGTATGACGACGGTCTCGACCATCCCTAATAACTGCCCTATGAGTTCTGTGACTGCCGTGCCGTGTGCAGTGTATGGTATTAGTATAGTACAGTATATGGCTATAGATGTTTAAACTCATGTCTGGCTTTGACGTACCTACCATTTAAAATTAAAAACTAAAATAAGAATTTAAAATACCCTCGACATATTTTATTATAAAACTAGTGGACCCGCCCTCGCTTCGC
>LGAG01001053.1:140929-153263 GCA_001278395.1 Lerema accius | reverse complement strand
AATTTATTTTACTGTTTTATTATAGTATAGATGAAGTTAAGAAAACTATCGATAAAGTCATCAATATTCTGTTTCAGTGCGTTTTTTTATTCTGAGACCCTGCTAGAGTATATTTGCAGACATACGGTTATTCTTCCCCACTCTCACCCTCTATAATTTTTAAACGGCTCAACCTTTACTACAAAAATAACTAAATTGAAATCGCTTCATCCTTTCGGGAGCTACGGTGCCACAGACAGGCACACCCACAGATACGTCAAACTTATAACATCCCCTCTTTTTGCGTCGGGGGTTAATTATAATCTGTTCCTCATATCGGTCCAGATCGGTGATTTTATAAAAACTTCATTGCTAAACGCTTTCAAAAGTTTAAAACTTCTACTTAGTGGGGTCTCAAAATAAAAAGGCGTACTAAAACACAATATTGATGACTTTATCGAGTGTTCTTAGCTTCGTTTAATGATATTATGAACAGGAGTTAGGAGGGGATAGATGAACATACGTACCTACATACCGGTCAAAATCATAACCCTCCTTTGGCTTCGCCGTAGTCAGGTGGAAAAATGCGTCGAGGGATTTTTTAATTTTTAATTACTTAATTAATATTATACTCATATATTGAGCTCATTTTTTTGTTTCGAACACTGCGTCTATAATATTCTTTAATATGTGCTATTTGTATTCTTAATTTTTTCGTTGACTTACTTTACTTTTTAGGATTAATTTATTTTCTTGCTTATCTTACACTTGATCGTAATCCCGGACATAAAAAAGGTTCCTTCGGGTTTTGTCTGAACATACTTACATAAGCTGAAAAAACATTATGTCTTCCTTGCGCCGTCGGTTTAAAATAGTCTAAATTCAGTTTAACCCTTTAGTCATACCCTAGGTCTAAGCGGCCCTCGCGCAGCAACGGAGGGTTAGACCCCTATAATTAGCTCTCAACCCTATTGTTAGCCCTTTAGTCCAAATGTTGGACAAAAAAAACTTCTCAGAATTTTGCTTTATTAATGAACGTTTGTTACTACAGTGCGTTTTTTAGACTTGTCTTATATTTAAAACAAAAATATGTTCAGGGCAATTTTAGTAAAATTTGAAAGCATTTATGAGACAATAGGCTTGTGTCCACTAAGAACAAATCGGTTGTATTGTAGTATTTATAGCTTCATTTTTATTATTAGATTTCAATGGAATAAATAATTTTATATAAAATTCAATGATTAATTTTGTTTTTAGTGATTTATAACATAAAAAAAACATTGTAGTTACGTGACCGAAAACAGCAATCAGAAGGCGTGTGTCGGCCATTATTGTCGTTACGTTTCAGTAGTAATTTGCACTTCGTAAGGTCATCCGAGAGGCCATGACAGTTTAGAGCGTTTTCTTGTCAAATTCAAATAAGGTCTTTAAAAGTTGTAATTAATAATGTTTTGATCAAATTTTCTAGTCATATTTAGTTATTTCAGTTACACATCTAACAAAGCAAAAAATAAATCAATAAAAATTTTTAGGACCAAAGCCCATTGAACCGACGAAATTACTTAAACATTACTGGAAAAGTGTAATAATATGAAAATATGTCATTTCCGATACAGGGTTAACGTAAAACTGCGTATTAAATAGGATAAGTCTGAAGACTGTACGGCGGGTAATGATTTTGTCATGAATTAACCCAATTCGTCTGAAATGTCAGTTTTTACAATAATGTGTTTCTTTCTAACTATGATTTTATTCAATTGTTTAAGAGAGACGTATGAATTAACTAGGTTACGTCACAAAATAATTATTCTCTATATTTCGTGTGGTTACACCTTGTGATGTTGTTTTAGTAAATATAATAATACTTATGTATGTTTAAATGTTTATCTGTTTCTACTTTAAGTTTTTATAAGGTATCTCTATGCTATATCATACTGTACCTACCTATTCTCAATTTTCTTCTTCTTATATGTATACGTATAAAAAAACAATTGCTGTTCGTTAGTCTCGTTAAAACTCGAGAGCGGCTGGATTGGTTTTGAGTTATTTGTGGCAAGTAAATGTGAAAAAAATTTCAGCTTTTTAATCTACTTATTCTGAGGCGGTTTGAAGTTTGACAGGTCAGCTAGTTTCAAATAAAATAGCACCGTAACACTAAAGTAACACGGTTGCTAATCGTACTATTATTTCAGTACAAAACTAAATATTTGTGTAAAACTGATGTAAAAGAGGATGATAATGGGCTTATGTGTTTTATTTGCTGTGTAAGAGAGAAAGTTGAGTTTTATGGTCGGCAACACATCGGTGATTCCTCTCGTCATGTCCTTAGGTTGTGAATGCCATTTAATGATCAAAAAAGTGTTATTTTTTGGCCCTGTGTAGATAATTATGAAAATTGATGATCACTCATCTTATTTGATGTTTGTAGTTTAATTGTTGAGATAAATGGGTAAAAGGATAATGAAATGAAATAAACAAACTTCAGGTTTTTTTATATATTTAGAACAAGAAATGTATAGTTACAACCATTGAGGATATTAAATATCATATTGTAAAAACTATTGTATAAAGTGAAGAGAATGTGACATTTTCCATATTTTTTTTTATTCAATTATAATTAATTCCAATAAATTAATAATTATAGACACATAAATTACGTGAAAATATTAATGAATAAATTACTTAAAAACAGCCGAGTAACCACTACAGATGTAAATATTGGTTAATAATGCTTATTTTTAGGAATGAGTATTTTTAAAAATTTCTATCCGCACTTCAAACAAAGAACGGTAATGCGCAATTTTCCAAAACGCACGAGCATTTACAGCGTACGATAGTCGTGACGCCCGTCGTGTCGTGAGCTTTGGAAAACCGTGCTCTCTTACAAATAATTGGGAACAACATTTATATAAGACGATACTAAAACTGATCTTTAGGCGATTGTCGCTCGCGACAATGTCAGGTTTAGTTTCAGTCCTAACTCCACTACTGTTTCTTGTGCAAATCATAAATATTCTCCACAAAAGCTATATAATGAAGTAGAGGTAATCGTTTAAACAGACATAATAAGAATATAGAAATACCTAACGTTAGGCGTACGCGGTACTCCGCGGTCCCGCTAACGGACCCAGCTTGGTGCCGTGGCGTCCCATGTCGCTACATGTCGCCACATGTCACCACATGTCACCACATGTCACCTCGTTAACTTAATCGGGTACTCTCAACACAGACACCTACATCTTAATACTTTAATTAACCACAATGATAAAAAGAAACGTCAACATTGATTTAAATACCGGAAGATCTTAAGTGTTTTAAGTTTTTTTTTTTTCAAAAATTTTTTCACTATAAAATACGTATTTGTATCAAAGTGATGTCAGCTAGCTTGAACGAGGAAATTGGCTGACCGATTCATAATCTCATTCTATAATTATAAATATCATTGCTTTCATTGTCTAGTACTCCTTACCCGTTTAAGTCGGTAAAATACTTATACAATACTTTACTTTTGAGATTCTTATCTTACGATGCATTTGACTAATTATTAGCTAGCCTTATACTCGACTCATTTGGAAGTCGGGGTGAATCGGCAAGACCTCGCAACTTCCAAGCCTCGATCCGGTCTATCTTATGGGAATATGAATGAATATTTGACTACTGTTATGACTAAGAGTATCACATGCTACGCTGCACAGTACCATTAGTTTGTTTCCGTCACGTCTTCCAAAACCCCACTAGCTACCACCTCTACACATTACTTTTCTCTGCCTCTAATCCGATATCTGTATAATGTTCCAAAATTAGCTTCGTCACCGTTCATTTACAATGTCAACAAGTTGTCGATTCGATCTCACGAATTCTCGCAGTATCGCCAACGAAAACGTTGATCGAAAGCCAAATACAGATCGTAGCGTAATGGAAACAAACCGTCGTACAGTGCAGTTAATTAGAGGAATCAACACCGAAAACGATAACCTAATAAATAGACAGTGAAATTGATATTACATGATATTAGATTTTATTAATTTTTTAATTGGAAACTATTCGGATACAATTAGGTCACCCGAAGCTGGACTGATGCCGTTCTTTTATTTACATATTTATTGCAACTTGCTTCGTAGCCAACTGCGTTTACCATTTGGGATGCATTGTTCTTGACAACCACCGATTGATTCGTCACCGACTCACCGTAGTCAGTGTTAGGAACGATAAGTTAACTAGCTGCCACTCCGGTATTTTAGAGTTTCACTGTCTATGATGATTGAATGCGTAGACACAGGGTGCAGTTCGGGAACAACTGCTGGCGGCTGAGGAGAAAATGCAAAAATTGAAGACGAGACAGATGGAACTAAACGTTAAGGAATTATCATTGACTAACACACAGGTGATACAGCCGCAGCAGAACCGCGCGATACTAAACACCGTATGTTTCATGACGATGACCATGCGATAGGAGGGGACCGGCTAGCGTTGTACAACTATCGACGTCGTACGCTAAAGCTAAACTAGACAAACGGATCCAAAACGCGGAAGTATCTCATGAGCAAACGTAGTTTATTTTTCAATAATTTTACAACGGTAGCCGTCACAGCGTAGAAGATTTAGGTGTTGTGCAATGCAATGTTTATTATTCTCACTAGCATTCTGACGTATGAAGTAATAGTAACACATTTAGTCGATGTCTCGAGTTTCCCGCGACGCCGTGACATTACGACCGCCTCCGTTGTCTGGGGCGCTTCGCGGGGCGTGACGTCATTGACTGATCTGTGACGCTACACCCAATGCTATATATTTATCATTGAGCATTTGACTATAGCTAGTCGCATCGAGCGTGGCACCACAACGCCCGGTCGAAATGTAACAGCGTCCAGTACATTAACTTACGTATTTATTTCCTATGGAAGATTTCATTTCTTCAATTTGTGTCTTAACTATGGGAATCGCGTACGGCTCGGCCATTTAATTCATTTGTGCTTCGTGTACATGCCCGAGACTAAGGCCATTCCTTATCACCTATCATGAGAAAGCATTTCACGATTTCATAAAAATGCTACACGCTTCTCCACACTATTTTATCACCAAACTCAGTTTTGGACAGTCAAACTTTTCACGCTTTTCGTCGGAATTATCAATTGATTTACTTATTAAATATGAGCCATTAACCAAGTGCTGTACGCGCAACAATTTAACTCGTAGAGTGAAGGCAGAAATGACATCTGAGTCATTTTGTGTGCATCGTTGCGTGAAAAGGAACGCACGTCACGTAAACTGTCAAAAATGCGCGGGAAACTTCGTTCTCAAACGTCATTTCTACCACAGAGTAAAACCTCTTCACTCAGAGATTCACACTTACGCATACCATTATCAAATACGATCAATCGCCACGTGTATTTTATTATATTTTTGCTAATTCACAGCCTCAATGTTAATTAGCCTATGCGTATTAGAGTATTGTTTCTGTGTTGCCAATTAATTACTTTTATTTTTAAATATTATTACTTTTTAATTTCTTAAAAAATGCATCAAAACACTGTTCAAAAAGTAGCCGTTATGCTATTGATAATGAGATTGTCCCTCGTCACTTACTGGGGTCCAACCAACCTAGCTATCCACGGGCGGTCGCACCGAGTATAGTCCGTCTGTAGATACTACTGCGATCTCTTAAGGAGCGATTCCGTGAAACGCGACAGACGACAGACATCTACGAGAAACGTCGAGGATATTCGCCGCGATGACAGGCAAGTTTTACTTTGCAGTACTTATTTGTAAAACTAGAACTGTTGCGCGACAATGCAGTTGTATGTCACAATTTGCCTCATGTAAATGAGTATTGCAATACAATGTTGTCTGTCTTCGCGGAGTATATCATTACCACCTGTCGCTGACATCAATCGTTTGTAGCGTTTTGCGCAATCGCCCCTTTAACGCCTTTATGACCGTTCCGTTACACCAAATGGTACTTTTGGAAAATGCCCAATTTAAGTGAGCACAATATCGGAAGCAGTTTTACTACACAATTACCTTAAGTCTTAATATATTATTGCTCTTCATTACGATCCCTAGCTACATATCATCTGATGTACGTTCGTCCAGTCATAAACGCGTCAATCACAATCATATTAGTAGAACGTTTTGCAAGTCAGCCGCTTACAACTATGAAGATATGAATTACAGTATATTTTAAAATACATACAAAAATATTAAGTTAATTATATTGTAGCGTACCTACCCGTTTGTATTGGTTTAAAAATTCACAATTATCATTATTGCTTTTCCAGTTTTATACTAAATTTGGACTCGCGCCCTCTATGCTATTGAGCACTATTATTAATTATAATTATATTATTAATTTTAATTATTATGACCGAAAGAAGAAGGGAACGCACAAAACATTCTACTAATAACCTCCGCACTAAGTGACCGAACATCCTACCATCTCTACCACCTCTACCGACTCTAACCAACAATTCAATCCAAAATATTTGCATTTTCTTTCACATTATCATATCAATATTTATTATCTAAAAACTCGATGATTTTATTACATACTTTGGTGTTCTTGTTTCGATCCAAAAGACGTTAGTAAGTATATTTTATTTTATAAACAATGCGAAACGAACGATAATAGAATCGGAACAATAAGTGAAGGACTATTTTAAAATAATTTTTACTGACGTACCCGTTTACGTTCATCCAAAGGAACTCGCGACTTGCAGTTTACAGTCAAATGTGGATAATCGTCTCATATATTTCCCTAATAAATAAATCAATTTAAGTTACACCCCAGTCCCCGACGCTAATACAAAATATCATAATAATAAAGTTAAATGCACACCTATTATAATTAATTACAGACATAAATACAATTAATTGCACATACTAAATTAATATCGAAAATTATTACGTAAAGGTAACATGAATGCGATCAACTATTCAAAATATTTAATATTAATAATAGTCGGTCACGGCGGACCGCTCGAACGACTAGATAGTTTGTTGTTGACAGTTGTCGCTGACTCAAACATATACAACACAAAACACAACAACTATTTAACCTAAGAGACACTACAGTAGAATAATTTATATATTATTAATTAATAATTTAGTTTCGCAAAACTTGTGCATCACCTTCATTCGGCTCATTAAACCTACAGTTTTATCGCCTCGAACGATTCAACCGAAAAATAAAATTATTTATTAATTAAATAAATAATTATAATAACTGTATAAGGAGACCCGAAATGCCGCCTCTTCTCGGCGAAACTTCGTCGCGATTGCTACATGTCAAAAATGTCAATTAGACAATTATTATTATTAATTATTACTTTTTAATAATTGAACTCGGTGGCATTCTGAGTCTCCCTGGTAACTCACAATTCGACTAAATTATACAGTAATTATCCTTAATAATAAAACATAGTAACACTACTAAATTGGAATGTAAAGCATTTATTTTAAGCGGAATTAAATTAAGCGTTTTTTTTAGTTTTCATGAAAATTGAAAGAATAAATTAGTTAATGCCCGGCCGGTCCACCAAGTTTACAATAAATAGTAAACAAACCCGGCTCCGACGTCGTCACGTCGTCGCGTCGTACGTCGTCACGTCGTCACGTCGCCGCGTCGTCTCCCCGAGTCATTCGTTTAATATATTTTTTATTAAATTAATGACTATTATTATTGCACGTTTTACATTTATAATAAATATATAAATACTTGTAAATTTTATTTTTCCATCTTTGGTAATTTATGTGTACCTATTAGTAATATTTGAAATGTTACAAAACTGTTTTTACATATATTTAAGTATATATTTTTTTACAAAAATCGTAGGGTCGTTAGGACGGCACGATATTATATCTATTCAAGTTCGATGTTTCATCAACAGGGTCTTAGCGGTCGAATGTCGAGTGTACTGGAACGTCGCGCGTCGACGCAGCGAAAATACTATTTTATTTATTACTTTATTTAAACATTTTTTTTCTATATACAAATTTCCATTTAAACTAAGACAATTAAAGCCTACTTCGAATAGACGCAGGGTCGCATCCATACATTATTAAATAGCAGGTACCGATCGAATATGTTTAGACATCGATTATTATATTTTTGTAACGACATCGTTAGACTAGTTATGCACCATTGTTCCGCGAACGGACCTCTCGCTCGTGTGCAATCTCCCGTCTCGCTCGCGCGGGGCTNNNNACACCCTCTACGAGCCTAAGCGTAATCTGGTTTCTATTCACCTCAAAATGTTTCTCAAAAACTAACCTACTTATTCCATCAGTGTTCGTGGCGTACGATCGGCGGCTAGTCTCGGAGCGCCGACTGCGCCCGAGCGCGTTCGCGGTCGCTCGCGCCTCCTATCGTACGCCACCGCGTTCGAAAGTTCGTCTCGCGAAGGTTTCACGTTTAGTTTTAAAATTTTATCAAAACCTATCACAGTTTTTGATTAGTTTTCATCCTTACTTAGATTAATATATGATTAAAATATACGTATAGATAATATATATTTTCCAATCTTTAACAATAACATCTATTTAGTTGGAGAGAGTGCGTCCAGCACGGCGGCGGTCGGCGTCGGTCGGTCCGATTCCGCAATACAATAGTATAATTATATTATTATGTATGTAAGTGTTGAGCGACAGAGAAAAGTCCAAATATTTGGCAAACATCGATTCGTGCCGAGCCGGCCCGTACGTACAATCGTTAAGATATGACCACTTAATGGGAGCGTAGCATTAGGCTATTATTGCTAATTATTATTTTATTTATAATCGAAAACTATCTTTCGATAACCACAACCTTTCATAAGCCAAGTCGATTGTCTATTGACTATTATCAATATGTACGGTTGCAATGCTGATGCTATACGCGCTAGCATTAAATGCTTCTTCCATCTTAATTTATTATTGCACGCTCGAAGTAGCACTTCATTCAGCGACCGCCATTTTATCCGGACATGCGCAGAACGCATTCCGCCATTTTGATTTCCTTAACACTTAACCCAGATTTTACGGCGACGAAAATGGCGAGCGGCGAACAAAGAACTACGAGAGAGCCAGTTCATTACAATATCTAGTATATAATTAACGTACAAAAATCGGCTCGCGCTAGACGAGCCGTCTAATCGGGAAGACACAGTCTGATCAGGTGTTGGTGTCGCTAGACTAGTCTAGTGTGGTCAGTCTAGCTGCCGGTAGCGGCCGGTGGTGGGCCGCCGTGGTGCGTGGTGTCGGATGTATGGGTGCGCGCCTGCTGTGCCGTCCTAGCGTCCAGCTAGGCCGTGAGAGACGATTTAGATGGTCTTTATCTTGTTGGTCTTAAAACTGACCTGCAGGACTCGATTTCCGAGCGTGTACCCGTTCAGCGATTGAATAGCGACCACCGCCTCGTCATAGTTGGTCATCGTGATGAACCCATACCCCTTGCACTTATTTGTTTGCAGGTCGCGGATGACCTTCACGCTCTGCACGGCTCCGAAGGGACCGAACAGCTGCCACAGCACGTTCTCCTCCGTCTCCGGCGCGAGATTGTACACGAATATGCACCACTCGGAGCCCACGGCGCCCGGCAATACGCCGCCGAGCAGCTCGCCGGCCAACGGGCTGTAGCGCTGGAGACCCTTATTGATAGCTAGGAGAGACTTGCCTGAACTGAACCGTCCGAGGGGCGCCGGGAATCGCAGCGCCGCGGGGAGGTACGCGGCGAGCGGGGCCAGCGCCTTCCCGTTGTTGCTCGGGTTGTTCGCGAACTTCACTGTGATCGGCTCCGTCGCTCCCTTTGGCACCGTTCCGTTGAGCTCCTGGATAGCTCTCTCGGCCTCTACACGTTGGTCGAAGCGAATGAATCCAACTCCTTTAGAAAGCCCCTGCTCTCCGCCCGTGAACGGGCGTCCACCTGAGTTCTCGCAGAGAATGCGCGAAGTTATGATCCTGCCGTATGGGCTGAACAGTCGCTCCAACTCCGCTTGGGTCATCGTCTTTGGCAATCCGGAAACGTACAAGTTGGCGCCCTTGATCGCCTCGCTGCTGGGTCTGGCGTAGGACACTTTGATCGTTTTGTTCTGTAGGCGGAGTCCATTGAGGGTGCCGATCGCCTTCTCGGCGTCTTCGGGACGGTGGTAGTTGACGAACGCGTAGCCGAGGCTCTGGCCGCCGCCGTGCAGCGCGTGATTGAGCGCGTCGGGGAAGGCGGCTCCTTTGTTCCGGATCAGCTTGCAGGATTCCACTTCGCCGATGCTGGAGAACAGGCTCCTGATCTCCTCCTGTGTCATGCTCTGGGGCAGGTAGTTGATGATGAGGTTGGTCTTGGACTCCTCACCGGAACCGTTCTGTTGTTCGCCGTCGCCTTTCGACATGGTGGCTTAAATCATAAACGGAAAGAACGAAAGGGAAACGAAAAACGCGGTAAAAAGAAAACACGGCACGTCCGTAGTGGCCGCGCGCGCGAGCGGTATTGCGAGGGTCGTCCGGGGCTGGGGTGCGCGCATGTCGGGCTGTATCGATCCCCGCCTTACATAACTCCGTTCGTTCACCCCTCCCGGTTGGTATAGTGTCCGAAAAAACCAGATACGAGGCAGCGCCATCGATCCCGGGCCCGGGAACGAGCTAAACGTAACCGGGTTCCGCTCTACGCCCTTTATCACAGCGCCCTGGAGTCTCGTGGGGCCGCCGTTCGACTTTCGACCTTCCGTCTGACGCGGAGGTGTGAAAATCACATCGCACCCCCGTCGCTACAGCTGTCTCTTTCCGTCGACCTAAAAAGACTTTTGTGATATTTCAGTAAGAAAATCTGACCTCAAGCGTTTGTAGAACGGGGTGGAATAATTTTACTCCGAGTAGCAATTACCCAACATTATAATAAAGCGAGGAGATAAGCTTATCGTTCAACTTAATTGTGCCGAAAGTTTACGAGTGTCAGTAAAATTTTCATGAATATTTTAAGTTGGCTACGTTTGACAGAAATGTGTCCAAACTGGGTAATAAACTACTAGCTTCGTCATAAATAGAAAAATATGAAGCATAGCCAACAAAATATTGGCAACTGTTGAATAATATGGAGTAAAGCCTAACTTTATTACACGCTTTTTATCGATTTAACAAATTCGCACAACTTTTATTGTGAAGTACCTAATGTTTGCGGCTTTTGTCTTTGCGGAATAACTTTGGTTTCATATTCAACTTACTCGCTTAGGTACTTTTTTAAAACGTCTTAAAATAGAACATTTTTAAGTAACATTAAATTTTGGCATCCAATTTCTTTTTAAACACTATTTTCAAATCTTTTTTATTATTCCCCAAAAGACATAAGACATCCCTGCAAAGTTTTAGGCTTCTCAGTCGAAAGGTGTAAGCAGAATTATTATTTTAATTAATAATACCTAGTATGCACAAACAATCCGAAGTGTAATTAATAATAAGCATATTAGTAATTAATAATGTTGCGATTCAATAATCCTACTTCCTACTAATATTATAAATGTGAAAGTTTGTAAAGATGTTTGGATATTTGGATGTTTGTCCCTCCTTCACGGTCTAACCGTTGAACGGATTAAGCTGAAACTTGGTACACAGATAGGTTGCATCCAGGAATAGGACATAGGATACATTTTATCCCGATTATAGGTTCCCTTGGTACGAAATCAATATTTTGTTTATCGACTTTTCCGCGGGCGGAGCCGCGGGCATCGTCTAGTTAATAATAGCTGCGGCCGAGTTATGTTCACTAAACGTAGTTCTACGAAATTGGAAGTGAACACAAAGAGTTTGAAAATGTTCCATTGGAAATCTTGAAAAAAGACATTTACATATTGTCTTAACGACGTGGAATTTAATGCGATAATTACTAGGCTAAGTCATGGCTCTCTACACCATTAACGCAAGTGGATTCAAGTTTAATAAATAGTACACAATTATTTAATTTCACACTACACTTGCTTTATCAATGTATATTTTCGTAATTTTAATTTAAAAGGGAGTAATTTTCAATTTAATATGACATATACAGTGACCTGGAAAGACGTCTTTGAACATAAAAGAAGACAATTAAAACGTTTCCAACTGTTACCACAGATCATAGCGGGTTTAGTTTTTATTATTCAAGTATTGTCATTTTTTCTTTGTTTTAAAAATATTAATTTCATGTATCGTTTTTACATAAAATAGTATTTTTTAAAGGCAATTAACAACACCATCGATACCTTGTCAAATTTATAGTAATTTGTAGTAACAGAACATTCATACAAAAACAAAGGGACTATAAAAATGTAGCAAAAACATTTCTTTGTTCTACAGGAATAATTTTATAATCTCAGCTACCAAGATTGGTTTGATGCGAGCCTTGGAGGGGGGGTGT
>LGAG01001053.1:110524-131253 GCA_001278395.1 Lerema accius | reverse complement strand
CGGGGACGATATGTATTTGTGTGTGTGTGTAAATAAAGAAGCGGTCTCCATAGTATCTGCTCGCGGCACGCTCTTGCGCAGTTATAATTAGTTTAGCCAGTGTCTCTGTCTGTCCGTGCGGCGGCACTAGAGGGCGCTACTATACTCTCTACACCTTGTTTACTAGTCTAGGAGACAACGATGAAACTGTTGCTCGTATTATTAATAAAAAATCAGATCTCAGTCTATTTTAACAGTCGATAATTAACGTTCAGAATTGAAAATTCATACTAAATGCAAAAATTAAAAATTAATTTTATCCGATTTTTAAGAATTATGGTAATACCTGTTTTACGATTTCAGTATTTATTGAAACTTTTAACATCACTTTGCGCTTGAGGAGATTAATTTAAACATACTTGCTGATGCTTCTAACTATCTGATCTGATCTGATCGTTCTCACCTGCGTTAGAAACACAACCGAAGAAACTTTCAGTTTTTATAAAATGCCTTATGTCTGGCAGTCGTGGGGTCTTGGGCTATTATGCATTTTTTCTGTTACAGATTCGTGCAAATAATGTATTGAAATAGATAACAAACCTACTCAATAAAAGTTATCAAGCAATAAATTATATAATTTATTTCGTCTTAGGAACTAATAGCTCACTTAAAGAACGACAAAATTTAAACTAACACGAATAACAGAAAATGGAATTCAAAAATAAATAAACATTCATACATTCGACGGACAATCAAAGAAATAAATTCGTAGACTAGTTTCACTAGCGCCCAGACTATAATGGGGTGAAACCCTTCTTCATTTAGCATTTTAAAACGGGGGCCTCTCGAAATGGCGAGCGTTTTGACGGACAAACGAAACAGTGCCCCACGGGACAAAGACACAGTCCAAAGAGAATAGAACGAAGGAAAAAAGGGACCATGAGTGTACCGTGTTAGGAATATTTGGTTCCGCAGAATGTTATTAACTAGCAATCAGCGCAACCAGCGTAATGTTCCTGTTTTCGCAATATTTTTCATTGCTGCTCTCCTATTCATCTTAGCGTGATATTATATAGCCTATAGCCTTCCTCGATAAAAGGACTATCTTACACTAAAAGAATTTTTCAAATTGGTCCATTTGTTCCTGAGATTAGTATGTTCAAACAAACTCTTCAGTTTTATATTATTAGTAAAGATTAATTTCTTAGGTAGCTGGTTTTTTAATTTGCTTCAGGTATATGTTTTGTTATTTTGAAGATTCGTACGGCACAATGATTGGCTGGACTTTTAGGTGTAAAAAGGTAGGTTCATAGCACCACTTTAAATAAAATTCATTTAAGTATTTAATTAATCTTAAGAACAAGCTCACCAAACGAACCTCAAAATTTACAGTATGAATAACACTTAAATAAAAAACATACAATAAATAAGTGAGAAATAATGTAGGTTTATTGTTTGTTGTTGTGTATAAAGATAATTAACTGAATTTTTAAAATAATATTCGGAAATTACAAGCTTTTAAATAACAGATACTTAGAACTAAAGTAGAGTTATTTTTGAGTAAATACTACTAAGTTCTTACGAGATTTAGCTGCTATAATGATATGATTACTAATGTATGACGTAGGGACATTATGATAGTCTGAAATATTCGTGTTATATAGTAATTTAGTCTATTTCTATTAATAATTAACTCTCGATCAGCATCACAAGTATTGACACTCTGAACTTTCGATATAATTGATTCTATATTTAAAAGCGCTGCAAGTGACGTGGATGCAGTTTTGGCAACGCACGCTTCCTCATAGCTAACGAAGTGCAGAAAACTCGCACGTGCCAAGCCAAATGATATCTTCCCACGCTGAAATAAGTTCGAAATCAGGTTGGCTGATTCTTTGAACTGACATTTTATGCCATCACACGTGGAAATTTCTCCGACCAGAATAAAACTGACACAGAAATCGGTCAGATGGACACTGATTTTAAGATAGCTCAGTCGGTGTAATTGTTAACCAAAACCGAACTAGTGATTTAGATTAGATTTAGGAAAGTGAAGTGGTCGATACGATGAACAAGAAAAGTAAACATAAAAAAAGTAGTAAGCCTTCCAACCCGGCTCCTTCACCCCAAAAAACAGAACCCGCGCCAAATATAGAAGAAGCCATTACAGTTATTGCCGAAGAAAAACAAGTCAATTTAATTAAGGAAAGTGACAGTGTTATTGAAACCCAAAGTGAAGTTAAGGTCATTGAACCGGCTCCAATTGCACCGGTAGAAATTGTATCGGTAGAAGAAAATAATGAAACTCCCACCGAAACACCTAAGAAGCCAAAAAGGAACAAAGGAAAGAAGAAAAAGCAAGAAGAAATAAGTTTTGATGAAAAGAAATCGGCGTCTAATCAAGATTTAACATCTGTGTCATCTCCGGTGTCTGATAGTGAAATGAAAATAAAATCTGAAAACGTAGTGGATACCATAGAAACAAATGTTGGAGAAGAAAATAAAAATACAGAAGAAAATATAACAGCTAGTGTTCGTAAAAAGAAAAATAAGAAGAAACAACATGAACAACAAAAAGTGGACGAACTACATCATGAAATTGATATTGCGAAAAAGACCCAGGAAGAATCAAAAATTGAAGAAGTTATAACAGATAAAACTATGCCTAAACTAACTACCCCTGAAACAATAGAACCTGATATAAAACAAGCAAAGAAAAAGAATAAAAAAAAGAAGAATCGACTTGATTCAGAGAAATCTGATAAGGCCGATGAAGTAGTTATTTGTACAGCTGCGTTTCAAGAACTAATAAGTTCCACAGATAACGATGGAACTATAAATCCAGAAATGGAATTATCTCAAGACAGCAGTAGAGATGACAAAAATCTATCTACTTCTATAGAGGGAGAAACTCTAAAGGACATAATACAAAGCGTCCTTATGCCAGAAGAATCGAAGCAGTTGCAGGATGTAGTGTTGCCACAAGAACATACAAATGAATCAAAGAGTAAAAAGAAAGGAAAAAAAGATAAAAAACAACAACAAGAACCTAAAACAGATCCTGAAAAAAACAATAAACTAGAAGAGAAAATAACACATCCAGAATCCTCAGTAGAAAGTACTGATATAAAGCAAGAGGAATCTTCAGTTGAGCAAGTGGAACAGGAAATAAAAGATTCTGTTCCGAAGGTTAAAGCTAAAATTGCTAAACCCGTCGAAAAGAAGCGAAAAGGAAAAACAGAAAAATTAGAAGGCTGTGAAGATAAATTAGTAGAAGATAATACCTTCAGTAATCTTGACGTTAATAAACCTGTAATGAAGGTAGAAAAAACACCAGAACGCGCTTGTACACCTGATGTAAATGTTCAAAAAATAGGTGACTCAGAAAAGACTGAGCCCATTATTATAATGAGTGAAACTGAAAAAGCTTCTGAGAATCCTTTATTAACTGATGTAACAAATCCACCAATACAGGTTGTCGAAACTAATTTAAGTTTGGAAGATGTAAATATTGGCAGCAAGTCTAATGAAGAAATTTCAGACATAATACTAGAACCGTTGATAACTGATGAAGATTTAGTAAAGAGTACAAGTGAACCATTGATTACCTTAGAAGCTCCTGAAGAAAAAGATAATACTACTGCAACATCTACAGAACCATATAAAAAGGTGGAGAAAAAGAAGAAAAAACATCCGAAAAAAATAGGTGTCTCTGAAAAATCATATGAAAATAAAAATTTAGTTACTCCAGAATCTGAAATATCAGTAGAAAAAACATCACCACCAATTGAAAAGTCTGACTTACCAACACTCTCTCCTAGTATAGATGATAGTTTAGAGATAAGCAGTTTAAAAACTGATGAACAAATTGAATCATCTGATGTAACTCCTGATTTTATAAGCCATCCTATGGCAACAAGCCAACAGTTACTTGATGACAACAATAATATGATTATACGTGAAATAACTATGACAGAAGATAAAATAGATCTTAATTTGTTGATTCCTACTGAACCAATAATTCAAGATTCTGGAGAAACACCTGAACCTGTGGTAGAAAAAATATCAGAAAAACCTCCAATCCTTATTAAGACAAGAGAAAGAAGTCTTACGAATGAACCGGAAAAAACCGATTTAAAATCCAAGATGATGGAGGTTAGTCAAGATATGGAGGAGCTCAGGTTATCTATTGAGAGATCTTTAGCTGAATTAACATCAATGGAAAAAAGTGAAGAGGATATTATGAAAAGGTCAGAAGATATTGCAGCTCCAATTCCACTTTTAGCTACACCGGCTGAAACAAAATTGAGTGACATAAAAGAAGATATTATAGAAAAGAATAAATCTTTACCTGATATAGTATTGAGTGAGCCTATGTTACAAGAGAAACCGGACAGTACATCAGAAGCCTTAAAGGAAAACATTGAATTTAAAACTCAAGAAGAGAATCTACCAAATTTGGAAAACATTCAAGAACAAAAATTAGAAACAGAAAAACCTGAGAAAAACGTTAGTGAGAAACAAAGTCCACCACAAGCCCCAGCCAGAAAGGAAAATAAAGGCAAAGGTAAAGGGAAACGAAAAGGCAAACAAGAAGTACAATCACAACAAACTTCTAGTGTCTCAGAAACTACTACCGTTACAGCCTCTGAAAGTACTAAAGAAGTAAAAAAAGAAGATAAAGAAAAACAAGAGAATAAATCACAAACATCTGAAGCAAATGAAAATAAAGGTAAACAACAACAAGCAATGCAACTCGCAGAAAACAGCAATGAGGAAAATCAAGTGATTAATAATGATCCTGCACCAAGCGCTGAAATGTCTTTTGAACCAATTGAAAATTTTGAAGATGCCTTGAAATCTAGTGTCGATGATGTAAATAAAACATTTGAGATGATCGCAAACGAAGTAAACAATACTCCGGAGGTCACGTTACAGAACCCGGAAATTAACATAACCTCACCAACAGAGGAAGCAGAAAGAGCTGAACCAAAACAAAATCCTGTTACGCCGCCAAAAAACTTGTTAGGCCATCCGGATATTCCTGTACCATCGAATAGAACCGATTACAAAAAAGAAAAAAATAAACCGCCAAATATGCGCCAGGCCAAGGTCAAAATAAAAGACGCTGTCGATATTGAAAAGGATGAGAAGACAAAGCATTCGCGGGAATCACAGACTGAGAATAAAAGGAAGCTCTCAAATAACAAGAATGTTCTAGAATCGTTTTCTTACATGACAAATGAGAATGCTGAATATGTGTATAAGTACAGTTTTCGTAAAGTGTTCCTTCAGAGTCTATGTCATGTCTGTAGAAAGGAGTTAGAACAGAGAGTGCCATGTCAGTTCTGCTCACTGGTGTTCTACTGCAGTCAGAAGCACAAAGATGAAGACTGGCCGCAGCATCAGGCCCTATGCTTTGCTATTTGCACGATCGCTCATTTAAAAGGTAACCATGATATAAAATTCATCTTCTATTCTGCTGGGTGTGGCAGGGTGCTAACTAGGCAAAAAATGTAACGTTTTCGAAAGTACCATCACAAAAAAGCCATGACACGAGCCTTATTTCTTGCTTAGTAAATTGTTGTTTACTCCAGTTTGAGTCAGCCACCAAAGGACTTAAAAAATAATAGGTATCCAAATTTTATCTCCTATTATATTTCTTGGCTGTCCTACAGCGACAATATAACGTTGTCATAGGCCCGTGATTTTTCTATTGTTTCTGATGTCTATAGGCCTTTGCTCATTCATCAGCTATTTCCATTAAAAAATTGTCTAAAAGTCATACCGTTCCTTGTTTTCCACAGATCAAAAACACATTTACGCTGACGCAAAGAATATAACAGGCCAGAGCTATCGACTGCTGCGGATGCAGATGATCATCTCTTGTGAGAAGGTGTTGAAGAGGAAATTGGTACCCTGGGAGCAGGAAGCCTTGTTGTACCCCAGGATTTGTGCAGATGTGGCCTGTAGGGAATGGAGGCAGAGCAAACTTGCTGACTGCGAAGGATGTGGACAGGTAATGATATCAAACTAAATGACGTCACATGTAAATCAGATTACATATTAAATTTTGACATGTGTGCAAGAATTTTGACAAATTGATTGTACATGGTTGATACTTGATTGGCTTTTGAATAGTGAGTCAGATCAATATACGAGTAAGTACTTAATCGTACAAGAAGATATCTTCCAAAATAAATTCGATAAGTTTTATCTAAAACGTCAAAGTCGCCTTTGGAAGCGAAAAAAAGGATTATTCTACATGAAAATACGCAATACAGCTTATTTTACAATCTAAACAGTAAGACGCGAAAAACACTTTCTGCATGTTTTGTATAAAAACTTGTTTGCCTTTATTCAAATCTATTCATGAATAATTCATGAGGCTTCTGCGAAATAAATTACCTGCGGAATTCTTGGCGAGAAATGTTTTGTTCGTAACGTAAAGAAAGGAAGAATAAACTGGTACAATACCTAAGCATTTATTTGTGAAGAATTATAGCAATAACATTTGCTGGAATTGAGTGATAGGGACCCATTAGTTAGTTAATTTATATACAGGATAAGTGTCATTAACGCATTATGTTTAAGTACTGTAATGTTAATGTAAAAAATATATATAAGGAAAAATACGTAATTGACGTCATTAAAAAAAAAGTTCCTATAGTCCCGTTAGACAATACCTTACAATATCATCGGCTATATGAAACAGATACTATACTTAACTTATACTTAAGCCTAACTAAGCTAGTGTCGGCCGAGAGGAAAAATAACTGGAGGAAAAACTCCCAGTACTCACTCTGTTTTTAATTGTCTTCAAAGAAAAGAAGTTCGCAATTCAGCTGTATTTTTAGTATTTTTTTCTATTTGAGAAAAAGGTAAATTTTTACAATTTTACTTACAGTATGACTTTAGTATGAATAATAACAGTGACGTATGAATAATAACGTTTTGACAGATATCCTACTGTTCGGAGCACTCCAATCACATACCAGCTAGTCATCAAAGATGGTGCAGGTCCTACGCTCTATACCAGAAGTTGGTTCACCATCAGCAGACCAGGGGTAGATTGGAGCCGAAACTACCCACAGGGTTAGTCCCTGAAGGCTACAAGATCTCGGAGAAAATCAACGAAGTACTAGCTGCTATATATGACGAGAAAATTGGTGAGATTCCTCCTGTTTTAAATGCGGTATGCGTAGCGTGCGAATGCGTTTTGTGTAAAGAAGTGACAAAAAAGTGTTACCAGATGTCCCGCTTTCTGTGGTCCCGATTTTTTAATGAAAATTTAGTTGTCCCACGCAGGACAGGAATTGTCCCATTTTTGGGGAGTATAAAACAATCTTTTTTATATTTAAAACTTGTGAAATCCCGCCTTGCTACAAAAAAGAAACTGGCGACGCTCGGCCAAATTGACCTGAGTTTTGTACAGACAAAATTATAGAGTAGGAATTTCTATCCAGGAAATCTTGGTAGACGTTGTAGATAGCATATTCATTATAATTAAATTAATATCAACAGTTACTACCTACTAGTTTTGATTTACTAATTTATTCTTGCTCATTTATATCAAGAAATGAGTTTAGTAAGACTTGAATGACGATTCTCGGAGAACACCTACGCGTTATGTAGAAATGAATCATAGATGTAATTATAATAACTAATTATTTTTGTTACATCTAAATAAAGACAAGAGTATCAGTGAGTATTTGATATGAATTTATGAGTAATGGTGCATTCACACCACTGTTAAAATGATGCGCAACACGACAAAGATTGGTAACTATTACGATCACCTGTTACCATATTATTATATTGACTGGCTCAACGCATCCACGGCAATCAACAGTACGTAACATCAAACGCCACGTATATTTCCCTGAATATTACCAATTGTTTCTCATGTTGAGTGCCTTAAATGTCGGACCAACAACATTACTAAACTCACTAATATTAATTATTAATGGCAACCTACAAATTTGTTAGCAGATATTGACTGACATTTGGAAACTTTGCTCCACAAAATAACTGCCTTGTAGACAGTATAGTGAACTACGCGTTGTAAATACATAGTGACGTATTCCTCATCAGATATGAGTGACATGGAGTATGCGGCATTGACTCAGCTGGCCACTGCACCCCTCACTGCTGCCTATGGTCATCAGCTAGCTACGGCAAACCACTCCAATGGGATGTCCAAGGTAAAATGTACCTAGTGGTTAAGACTTTTAGAGCCATATTTGTAAATGGCGAAGATAGAATTTTGTAGTTTCTTCAGTTCTAGGTTTCGTACTTGAAGCGTATCAAGTACCTAATGTACGTAACAAATACCTAACCAAATATACGTATCGAGATAATAGACAGTGTTAGTCTTGCCCCGTGTGTTAGTCTTACCCCACCTTACCTTATTTATTTATTTCCATGTTCCCAGAAGGCATCGTTTGTAGTCCACATCGTAGGCGCAGAGCTCCAGTTTGAAGCTGACGTGTTGTTCAAATGGGAGCTGTTCTTCCTGCATCTAAAGCCTCAAGTTCAGGAGCTGAAGGTGGTCCTCGTTAGCCCAGACCTCAACCCTTCTAACCTGCCACTCAGTTTGCTTGAAAAAGTCAAGTAAGTACTTGATACCAAAGATATCCTTGTTTTTTACGCAATTGGTACTAAACGATCAGCATTTATCAGCTAATCTCAAAAGATGATGAATTTTAGAAGTATTAAGTATGGTTTCCAATCACAGTTAAACCCGGCTGGTGGTGCTAATGTTGACATACTTCAAGAGATCAGCTAAACTATTAAAAATTTTGAAACGTCATCATAGCAAAATTTGTTCAATGTGATGAGAATTTACCATGGGTTTACAAAAATTGAAGATCGGGAGTATCTGATGTGGAAAACTAAGGCATCAACAATTTTATATGTGACAGAACAATAGATGCCTGGTCTGCTAGCAAAATATAAATCTCTTCTCTAACTGGGAATTAAACAAAAAACAATCGCTTGGAATCCATCAGATAAAGATATTGGTACAACAAGCATACGATGTAGAAATAATTTGCGAATACACAACTTGATATTACGACTTAGACTCACGTCTATTCAACTAGGTCTAGTACTTTATATGTAATGTTTATTATTCCCAGAACGAAAGAGCTGCTTAGGTATTACCAGACGGGGTTTTTGAACTTACAGGGCCATTCAGACGAGAGCCATTCGTCCTAAATATCTAATTCATATGTATCAAATATTTTCTAGACGCTCCTTCGCTTCTAACCCTGATCGAATGGCTTAAGTCTTGGATCTTTTGTTTCGCGAAAATAATAACAAGCTTAGACAGGATAGGTTAAAAGACTTGGGTTGGGTTTAAAATGTATTTTTACGCTTCAACGCCAGACGTATATACTTCGTGAGCATACATAATGTTTTCCCATTCCATTGGCAAACTCTACGACCCAAGCAATTTTTAAGACTATTGATTATATTTTAGTTTTTGTTCTAAATAACACAAAATTGCATGCCCGATATAGGTGTGACGGTGACAGAAAATGCAGTTATGACAATAAATTTTGGTTTGATTCAGGCAAAATAATGTTACGTCCTTTGAGTGGCACAAAAATTTCCGACATTTGGGTTGACCACTAACCCCTTCGCCAATCCTCACTGGAGCAGCGTGGCGGATTAAGCTTTAGGCCTCCTCAATTATGAGGAGAGACAAGTGCTCAGTAGTTGGCCGTTAATGGTTGGAGGCCAATGTTACGTCTTCAAAGACTTCTATGCCTTTCTTTGCAGGTTATGTGAGACTTGCAGAGGGGAGAACCGTCGTGTTCAGTTCAGCTTCCAGGATAAGAAGACCTACTACGAATATTGGGCCAGTGATGAATTCTCCACACCAGATATAGGTTAGTAGACTAGTCATAGGATATAGTTCGTCAAACAGGGTGTAATTTCTTTATTACCTGACTCTGCTAAATGGCTTATTTTAGCGTATGGAATGGTGAATGTCCATTAATTCTGCGCACTCTGGAGCACAAACAGCTGGACGGATTTCAACTTCTGATGTGTCGTTAGATTCATTTCTATTATGGAAGTGTCATAAGCTATACCTACATCAGTTTTAACAGTTAGGTTTTTAGTCCTTATATTAATTATTACTTGGGTCATTTGCGCGTGATATGACCTCTACAATATTAAAGTTACAGCTAACTTTCTCTTACAAATAATAAAATTGCTTCATTTACAGTTTGTGCCTTCAACCCTAGTATACAAAGATCTTCAATGTACAACGGTAAAGACACTTGGCCAACTGCCGTCAGCTGCATCCTCAAGCTCAAGACGCCTTTCATCATCAGCTCCTACTCCACTGAGGAACTGACCAGAGACGTCTCCAGAATCAAGGAGTGCTCTGAACTCTCTGGAGTCAGTTTTAAGACCATTACTGACGTCAAATGCAACCCCTTCGCCAGTGTAAGACCCGATAGAAACTTTATCACTGACGACGAAATTCCTCTTCTCTTCAAAAACTATTGTTTTGTAGTTCTGTGTGGTGTTTAATGTGTGTTTTGTTTTACTTTGAATGGACTTAATAAAAGGACACTTGTGAAATTTGTGCTGTTTTCTTTTTAGGTAGTACCTATCAATGAGTGAAGACTCCTCTTGAAATATCTTAAACAATAGGATATTTTAGTAATAAAATAGAGTCGCTTTAAATTATCTTCAGATATCTAAATGTTTAACGTGTAAGTATCTTCTGCTTAGTGCTTACTTCTAAATGTAGAGGCTAAATTACAATGTCTTCCAAATAATAATTAACATCGTTCTCTAATGAGCAAAAAAAGTGATGAACATATCAATTTAACATCAAAACAAAACAGTTTACACCATCAATATTTATTTCTCTTTTATGTACAATACATATTTACAAAATAATATTATATCACAGACAATAATCTTACACATAACTCAGTACGTTATTGTGATTAAGTAATTAATTAACTTTGCTACATTTAGCAGCCCATTTGCAGTGAAGACTGAAACATTTTGCCCTAACAACGATTGGTGAATATAAGTAGACAATATAAGTAGAATATAATAAAAAGTCCCGAAAAGGAAGCCCAGTTAGATAGACCAGACACATCACAAACACTTGAACATAGAGAAGAAGTAGAAAACAACACAAATGAAGTAATTTGATGCTTTCACGATGGAGACAGCCCCATTCACCTAGACAAAAAACGGTTAATACATATTGGTTCACCTGAAGCCAAGCACAGATAAACAGACAAACATAGAAAGCATAGTATAAAATAACATTGTTCTATAGAAAGAAGGGGAAGAGTGAAAGCCTAATACGTACTTGTAATTTAAGACAGAAAATACGACATCGGTGTTGTTAAATTATAAACAAATCTTGTGTTAGTAAAAGCACATTGGATTAGAAATTCGAAGTAGTGCCAAATAGTGCAGACGGTGCAGAGTAACATTTAGTGTGCGAACTAACACCAAATAGCAACACATAGTTAGTAAAAACAGAAATGAAAGTGGAATAAGAACCACAAAATGATAATGTTAGAAACAGGATTAAAGTAAAGTATTCGGTAATTTTTCTAATAACAGACAGTAGAAAAACGATTCCAGTGTAAAAACTTATTTAGCTAGATACATTTAATATAAGACATTCAAACGTTTTGTACTAGTTACGGATATAATTGTGTATAGAACCGATTACGTACGGAGTTGATAACATTGCCCTTGGAATAGTTTTCCTTCAGTATTTTTTCCGTTAATGAAGCACATCCACATACAAATACGGTATAAAAAGAAGTTGAATCATGGATTCTTTAGCTTCTTATTTACTCTATTTTGATATAGTTTAACTTTTTCAAATTTTAGTTAACTTATAATAAAGGTAATCTTAAATTTAATCATACGCATAACCATACCATGCCAATAAATGCAATTCATAATTTTAAACTCACATCTATGTCACAAATATGCATTAAACAAGCATTGAATGGATTTTTCTAATATTAGAAATACTGTTAGGAATCAAATAAATCAACTATTAAATAACAAAACAGCTATGAAATGTATATAACAACCTGTTGCGGTTCTCGAAAACCTATTTCTTCTTTCTTTTGTTGCTTCATGAGATCTGAACTCTCTGTAATGAATTCATCTATATTTTCTGTAGTAAAGTTTATGTTTTCAGCAAATGTACTACTGTCTTCATTTATTAAATCTGTTGAACTTGAAAATAATTCATCAGTCTCAGTTGCAGTTTTTTCTTCATAAACGTTGTTACCATCAAAAATAGAGGAGGTATTAGACATCACATTTTCAGTAGTGCCCTCTGCTGTATCAATGACGATATAATGAGGATCCAATGAACCTATTCCGTTGATACTTTGACTAGTTTCGATGGTTTCTGTAGTTGTGTAAATGTAATTATTATTTTCAGTCAGCTTAGGTTGAATTTCGGTTGTTAAATTTATATCTTCTTCTTTGGATAGTAAATTTAATTGTTCGGTTGATTCTGTTTGATAGTTTTCATTAATATCACTTAAAGGATTTTTGGTTACCCTGTTACTTATATATGTTTGTTCTGTGATATATTTACTAGTAGATGTTACTATATCATTAAATCTATTTGTTGTATAATCTACGTTAAGATTACTTTGAGATTCATCATTGGTAATTTTATTTGAGGTAGTGTTTTCTGACACATTACTCTTATCAGCGTCTAAAATATTATCCAAAATACCGTTCATCAAAAGCTCCATAAGAAAACTCCTGTTTAGGTTTGGAAATTCGTTTACGAGTTTTGTTTCATTATAACCATCTTTCTTGATAAGTTCCTCTTCAACATATTGCGAAATCTCTTCTGAATAATTCGCTGGTGGTACCCAAGGAAATTTTGGATCTATTGGGATAAAGTTAGTGTTTACGACAGTTGTATTTTGGAAGACTTTTTCAACGATCGATGATACATTTGTAAGCAAATCAAAGTTATTTGGATTTTCATAATTTTCGGTAGTTGGATCTTCGAATTCTGTTGTTGAAAAGTATTCATCGTCTTCTCTCGTGTTTGCTTTAGTATATCTAGCAATAGCTGGTCCTAAAGTACTTTGTACATAGTTGAGGAGGCTTTGGCATTTATCTACAGTATTTACATCGTTAGAACTACCCCAAATAATTAACCCTGTAGCGTTTGCATTGTACAATGTTTTCAGCGCTGTAGCCAAGTCGATCTGAAATTGGAAATAAAATTAATTAAGTATTTGTAAATAATTTTTGTTACTACATTGTTAAGCTTAATAATTTAAGTTAATAATAAGCATTTTAAAAATACACTAACAAGTTGTAATGAATGAGGAAAAGCATAAAATTTGATAACTATTTAGGTAATATTTGCTTGTGTTATTAAATATGCATTTAGGTAGGATGTATGATGAATGTCATGTTATTGAGTAATTAAGATCAATCAACAAAACTCTCATTTTTGCGTAAGATAAGTTAACGCTTAACAACAATCTCAACTAATAGTAAGTGTTGTTGTCTAATATGAGCGCACTAACTTAGAAGAATCTTATTTACTCTAATCTTGAAGATATCCACATATTTCAAGAAGATAATCAACAAACAATCAGTCAATCCATCTCATGATAATTGGCAACGTAAAAAACATACGAATCGGTAACGTTTTTCTGTACCCTACCCCCGCACCCTAATCGTTACGTAACACCCAAATGACCATTTTTACCCAAAAAACGTTGCCATTTTCCCGACTTAGGAGAACTCTATTCCTTAGTATTCTTGTTACTAATAAAAAACAAAGTTACGTAACGCATAGTTCGATTCCTCCCTCCCCCCTATGTAACGCATCATAACATTTTAAAAGACCCCCCTCTCGCTCTATATTGCGTTACTTAATATTTGGACGGCCCCAAAGATAAAGCAGGACTTTTTCTGCTCTTATGAATTTAAGTTTTAATCAACAAAATCCTCACCTCACTCAAGAACCCGCCATCTCGATACCGGAACCAGAAGTAAGGGAGGACTGGGGAGTACTTCCTTCGGACTCTGTTAGCCTCTCTCACTCTGCCGCGGATCATCGCCGCGAGCTGAGCTGACGTCAGATCCACTGAGCTATACACTGACGGGAAGAGTGCTGTGCTTTCTGACCACAACCAATATGTGCTGGAAGAGAGAATTGGACTGGTTAGAAGAAGTTCTTATGCAATCTTCTTACTTTTTCTGGTAGCTGAAGGAAGCTATTTATTAGAAAAACGTCGCTAGTATTTTTAGCAAATTATGTTGGACAGGTCATGTTATATCCATAAGTTAGTTGAGATTGTCGTGGGAGTGAATAATTATGTCGTTTGGGAGAATGAATGTCTATAAACGTCCTCAATAATCTTTAATCTTCCTTTACTTAAGTAAGTGAAAATTAATTTCTAATAATCCTATGTGTATCATTGACTACACAGACAAATGATTTTGAATTTGGAATACCTACGGCCGTTTATTTTTCGGTAAATGAGCTGTTACTTTCTAAGACGAAATAAATAATTGAGGTAACTGAAAACTTATGCAAAAGAACAAAACTATCATAAAGGTCTTTCTACACGTTGGCCAACTAGTTATCGCCACAACCTTGGCCATCATGTTGGCCAACGTGTAGAGGGAAATAACAGGACATTTAGAAGTCGTCATCTCACCCATCATTCTCATTGGAGACGTTATCAGCACACTGTTCCACCTTGTTATTGGCGCCCATGTTGAAGCAGTATGGGAAGCCGTAGTAGCCCCAGAGAGCGCGCGGTCTCATCTGCTTCGCTACGGACAGCGTTGTCTGCATGAAGGAGCGTGCTGCTGCTTCGAAGCGCTGTTTTGCCTGAAAGGTGGGAAAGAGAAGGTAAAGTAAGATAAGAATAAGTTAGTTCTAGTAGTACACTTTTAACGCGTGAAAGCACACGTTATTGGCAAGGGTTATTGTAGTGTAGATGAATATTTAAATGACATGAATGAAATAAACAGCTCTGCAACCGATTCCACTCAGGTTATACGATATGTAATAATTAAAATGATTGTACTGTTATTCCTTTTTTAAAAAAAGTGCGGAGGAGTTTATTTCCCCTTTCTTCTCCTCCATATTAAAGCACCTTTACGAAACGGGGGTAGATTCAAAAAAATTGACGTGCATAAGTGTATCATTGATACATAAATGATTTTTGATTTGATTTGATTTAGTTTACGGTCATAGATTTGACCTGGACGGTGAATAAGGGGCTGTAGATTGTCAGTGTTCAAGTCTGAAGGTCGTGCAAGATCCTTATTACGTTAATCCTAAGTAATATTGAAAGATAAACACAATGGGGTTTGAAGAAGATCGGTGATATTAGTGGCAATTACTTCTTGAGCGCTGCCGTGCGTTAGAAGGCACTAGTACTCTATCATACAAAGTGTGTTCTAGGCCTTCTCAATTAACACCTTTGCTTGTGTTTGAGTTTAAAAGTAATGGGCTAAAGCTAGTCTGAAATACTAGAACGTGGATTGTTTAGATCAAAAAATGTGATAACTTGTCTTGTGTCTTGTAACACATTTTTACGACGACCATGACATTAATTTTCAAGAAACGCCGATGTCATAAAAAATTTCAAAGTTTTATTACTCTAAAAATTTGTTGGCTATGAAATGAATTTCCTGTGTAATATTATACTCGTAGGTACCTACTAACTGATAAACTTTCGGCAAAAACACGAAATTAATTAGTGCACATGTATCAATGTTTTTAAAAGTAATCAAACTAAATAACAAGGAAGTAACTGACCAATAACAGAGGCAATTAACCTAATTTGGTGAAGCGGAAGAGTACTGGATCCTCTATGATTCAATGATGGAAATAAACTGTTACATAACACTTCTCAGAGTGATGTAACTATTTAATTAGAGCTCAGAGTGAAACACTACACTAGTACACAGCACGTACTTACTGAAAAAAGACAATTGGAATTTGATTCGGTTCCATTTTCGAAATTCTAATTTTGATACACAGACGAACCAGACGACCCCGTAGCCTAGTTGGTAGTGACCCTGCCTGCGATGTAAGGGGTCCCGGGTTCAATTCCCGGCCGGAGTAGATACTCGTATTTATGTGACAGATAAATAAATGTTTGTACTCGGGTCATGCGTGTTATTAGTGTTGTCCATGCCACCCGCGACACAGAATCCTACTGCGGGGAATGAGTGTGTTAGCGTTTATTATTATTATTACAGAAAAAAAGTATAGATGGAGCCATCCAGCCGAAAACTGACGAACATAAATATGGAACCACTCGACCATTATAAAGCCGGTCATTTGGTAGTATACGGCGAACGAGTGATCGATTTTTGTTCGTCATTTATTTTACCTATTTAGTCGAAATTGTATACGACGGTTTGATATTAACATCATCGTCATAGAAACATTTCAACCCATAACTGTCCCACTGCTGGGTGTGGCCTCTATGACATAGGCCACGCTACTGGCGAAGTGTAAATTAGAAGATTTTGCACATTATAAAGAACTCTATAGAGTATTCTTAGTCATGCATTTCTTCTTTTAATTCCTGTACCAAAGCAGATCATAAAAAATATTTGAGTCTCATTCTAGTGTTAAAATTTTAATCAGGTTATAATATTTTTTAATATAAACAGAAATTATTTCGTGGTTTTTTTACCCAAATCTAATTAATTACTTAATCGTACTTTCCAAATAATAGCATTTATAACTAATTAGTAATTCAGTTTATATCTTATTCATCAACAAGTACCATAAATCCACTTAGGAAGATCTTAAGCAGTTTCCAAATATCGTATTTTTTGAGTTAATTCAGTCTTCAATAAGCATACGACATCTTCGAAAATTTAGTTTTATGTCGACGCCTATTTCTATGAACCAAACCACAGCAAAGCGTCCACAGATCATAAAGAGTTAAAGTAATAATTATAGTAGATACAGACGATGACCCAGTTGATACGATTGCACCATTAAACGAACAAGATTTGATCCCATCTTCGCATGTCCCTTGATTGTACTGCGTTTATAATTAAGGTCTATGAAGGATGTTACTCAACAGCCCAATAAACTGAGGATGCCCTGATTCTTTGTAAGTTACACTCATATTGAGTCTAATTTAATAGATGTAAATGTGGATTGTAAATGTAATGTACCTATAGTCATCATCATGATCATAGTGTGAGGAGTACAGGGTACAGGCCATAGTCCACCACGCTGGCCTAGTGCGTATTGGCAGACTACACACACCTTTGAGAACTTTATAGAGAACTCTCAGGTTTGAAGGTGCGTGGTGGTGGTGTTTGGGATTTGAACCCGGAACTCCCGTTCTCGAGAGACCAACGTTCAAACCACTAATGTAGTAAAGAGTAACGTAGACTTTTTTGTACTTTCGTTTCGGCATAAGTTTACCGAAGCGAACCAAGGGCGGGTCCACTAGTAATATATACCTCTGATTGGATCCAGTCGTCGATCCACCACCAATGCAGTTTCTTCTCTATCTCGTAGGAGACATCTTTGTACGGTACGAGGACCCCGAAGTTTTGTCTAAACACAGGCCGCCATGATTCGAAGTCTATTATACCCACTCCTGAAATTTATAACAAAAACATATATTAGTAATGTTGGAGGCGAGGACTGTGTAAAATAATATCACTTTTACTTGAAAAACTATTTATTAAACATTCTTATACAAAAATTTAGACTCCAACGAACTTAACGATGAACAGAAAAACAAAGGACCCAATTCGAAATTCGGAATTTAAATTAGAAATGCAGAATTTACATTTTAGGTCATTTAGAGCCAAGTTCTAACATGGGGGTAATTACCCCGGCAGTTGTAAATCAGCTATTTTACGGGGTAATGATGAACTTAATTATGAGAATCGTAAAATTAAAAAAAATACAAAAAAGTAACTTGTATTGTTTGTTTTGACAAAATTTCAAAGATGGGGTAAAATCAGTTTTCCTCATAGGTCACAGGGGTAACAATATTGAAAAGGTTGGGAAGCACTATTTCAGAGCATTTAGAGTTTACTCATTACTTTGTATTTATTAATACTGAATCTTATTACACCAATGATAAGACTTAAAATGAATCACTGTTTATTAACAGGGAAGACAGTACAAGAAAATAGTATACTGTACTATTAATTGCTAATAATCGTACCCGCATTGCATCTGACCTTGCTAAAAATAGCTTTAGCATATGGATAATAATGTATGACATATTCTTGTTAGATTATCATATAATTATCCCATATATGAATGTAAGTCAATATGTTAAGTACCTAAGTTATGTCAATAGTTCTAATTGTAACATTACAGAGTGGCTATTAACATCTCGTAGAGTATTTTTTATTAAAATATTCTTATAAAATTAAGGTTCTATTTCGTATGGCATTTAAGTTTTAATACTAGTAGTTTTAAAGCAAATACAGAAATTCTACTACAAATTGGTGGGAGCTGATTGAGTGGGTTGTACAACTCATAAAATCATTTTCATTACACATTGCTTGATGTTAATTTAGTATTTTTTCATCTTATTGCAGCTGTACTGAGAAATGGTAATCAATCTTTGTATAATTACGTCTGGGCGTTGCTTTTAAATTATTTCATTCAGTAAGTATCAGACGACATTTTGTGATCAATCATTATTGTTTTAAAAACATAGTTATGTCTTGAATTGATGTATAATTTGTAATTTAATATTCTACTTCAATACAGACTGTAACATAGCAAATGACATTAACTTATATGCGATTAAACACATACAAGACATACAATGTGACCGAGAATAAAAATTTAAATTCGTCATCCAAACAGTGATAGCCTAGTGGTTTGAAAGTTGGTCTCCCGTTCGGGAGTTCCTAAGTTCAAACCCTCGGCACGCACCTCTAATTCAAAAATTTATGCTCGTATTAGATACTAATTATCACTTGCTACGGTGATCAAACATCTTGAGGAAACCTGCACATCTGAGAGTTCTCCATAAAGTTCTCAAAGATATGTGAAGTCTGCCAATCCGCACTAGGCTAGCGTGGTGGACTATGGCCTGTACCCCTCACACTGTAAGAGGCGACCCGAGCTGTCACAATAAATGTATTTGTATGTTTGCTAACAAACTACATAATAATAATAACAAATAATATTTACAATACGGCGACCTACAATGACATTTTGCTGACGAAGCCCCAAACAGGGTATCAAACCTCTTGCTGATGAATTACGCTAAGCGTATCAAATGTCAATAATTATTTATTTGGACTTCGAGCTGTATAGATAGTATCACAATACAGAGACTAACAGTAGTTAAACTCCATAGTGAACGTTCGAAAAACGGACACACTGTTGTACCACAATATAGAGAGACTAACAATAGTAAAACTTCATAGTGAGCGCTCGAACAACGCACACAGACATATTTGTTTAGCTAAATACGGATTTCAGTTTGTTTTCGGAAGTGTTTTAAAACAAAAAGCGTCCGTTAGCCCACGAAATGTTGCCAAATTTTGTAATTTTTTTAATTAATTAATTAGTCCTCAGGCTCCTGTAAATGTGTGCAAAATTTTGAATTTGTGCCTTGGATAGTTTTTCAGTGATTCACAAAAAACGTTTTCTGCTTAGGTAACGTTTCTCAAAGTGGGACTTTTTTTTAACTATTTATAATATTAAATTTGTTTCATCGTGTTGACGTATGCGCCGAGCATAGCTATCAAACGAAGTACATACAAGAGTGTGTTAACTGTTAGTCTCTGTATTGTGATAGTACACTATACATGTTATGAAATCGGATCTGTGTTACATAATCTGTGCCAGAGACCCGGTTACCACTTCCTTAGTTAGCAAATGTTACAGTTATTTATTATAGTTAATTCACGGTTAGTATGAATCGTTATTCATTATCATTGTTTATTATCTGATTTCGTCGAGAGGAGGGCAATGTTTTAAAGCGCATGTATCTGTATGTACGTTTATTTATTTGCCACTTTCTACAGTCCAAAAGGTTTGAGAGATTTAAACCGAAAAACCATACAGAAATAAAGGACTCACCACTAAAATTTTCATCAGGAATGCTCTGTTCCAATGTTGTCCTAAACGCATCCAGATGAAGAGTCATATTCCCCTCCTGAGGAACACCTCCATTCCTGAACTTCATTTCTCCACTGGACTCATTCTTTAATAAAGCGGGGAAAAGACCAGGGTCATACAGAATGGCTATCTTCTCGCCTCGAAAGCTGTCATTTTCGTTCTGAAGGATGCCATATTTGTCCAGTTTGAAGGGTATTTTCTTGGACAAGCACTGCATTGAAGGCACGTTCCAGTAGACCCGGAAAGGCCTCTTTTGGGCTCGAGGAATCAGGGTTGTGGGTTCATCTTCCGGGACTTCCACCACGTAGTAATTGCTGGAAAAGATGGGGAAAAGGTGAATTGCGAATGTCACTTGTCTCAGAGGTAAAGACCAGGTATGCTCATCAATGCTTGCTCATGATTTAGTTGTATGAGTATTTTTTTATGGCACTAGTTTAACGCGGCGGTAATTTATTTCGATTTTGGTCAGTAAAATTGATGACATTGGCAGTAAAGTTTAAGCAGTAAAATAAATGAAAACGATCAGTAATAAATATATTTTTCGGCAGTAAAATAATTAAATGGGCAGTTAATAGTGGGCAGTTATAAAGTTGCAATTGGTCGGTAA
>LGAG01001053.1:80397-97827 GCA_001278395.1 Lerema accius | reverse complement strand
TATTTATTTAGTTAGTTTTCAGTATCACCGACGCAGGGAATACTTAGAAAATACTGTAATTTGAATTTAAAAAATCATGTTCCCACAATTATGGGCGAAACATTTACAGTACTGACGTACTGATAAATATTTGGTTTAAATTAAAATTCACAGTTAGGTATTGTAATACCTATATTAAAATAATTAGGTACAAAAATTAATATACTTATCCTAAAATAAATAATTATGTACGTAAGTGCTAAAAACATAATTGATTACAATTTCATATTGTTAGTTTAGTATTATATTTGTAATTATTTTTTTACCCAACTGTTTCAATATTAGGGTAATGTTTTTGAAGTATTTATGTGACAATTTAATTACTGGTCACCTTGCAACCACTCTTATTTTTACTTACTTACGAGTACTTACTTTTATTAGTCCTTTCTTCTCTATTTTTTGTGCTACAGTATCGCGTCAGATATTATACATAAAAATATAAAATGTATAAACAAAAGAAACAAAACATTGAACAGATTTTAAACATCTATTTTTATCAGCGTTTGAATTTGGAAGGTGCGAATGTGCGCCATCTGGTGTATTGTTTAAACACTTTCTATTTTGTGCTGCTGAAAAAATATTTTTGTTTTTATATTCGATAAATATAGAGGTCGTTGAACTCAGGAAAAGCCACAGAGGATTGTTTTTAAGTCCATATGAAATTATAAACGCTAACACACTTATACCCCCCGGACAAGGATTCCCTGTGTCGCGGGTGGCATGGACAACACATCACTAACACCCATGACCCGAGAACAAACATTTATCTGTCACATAAATATCTACCCCGGTCGGGAATCGAAACCGGGACCCCTCGTTTCGCAGGCAGGGTCACTACCAATAGGTGACGGAGTCGTCATATTGATTCGATTTTTGCTTCTACAAACGCATTTCAAATGTACCTACAATTAACATAAAGGTACCCTATGAATAAATAAGTGTCTACTGAAGTAATGGTGTTCAGCAAATAACAAAATCAGTCAGCAACGCGTCAGTGCCACCTCTGATGTTACATAATTCCATAGGCGGCGATCACTTAGCAATAATAAAATGTCTGTTTGTTTGCCTGTCTGAGACATAATTTTGGGAAAACTTGGTTAATTTGGATTTGGAAACTGTAAGTTTTCCACTGTTTATAATTACGCTAAAATAAAAAAGATTGTATGTATAATATATTTATTTATTATATTATCATAGGTATACAACTATTTTACAATTACAACAGTTCAGTTACATTCTCTTAAAATAACCTTAACAACGTCATTTAATAGCCTTAAAATTAACTAGTAATTAACCATTGTACTATATAGAAACTAATTAGGTACTTAACGAAACAATTTGACTTCAAATTCACAACCCTGGTATTCCATAAGGTGATATAATAGTTAATGGGGAAAAAAAAACCATCAGGAGGACTAAGTCTTCTAGAAGGAAGTACAAAGAATCCTTTGTAGTTACAAAGATGTAGGTACACAATTTTGTGTAACAGGTGCCATAACCGACTTCAAAGCGAAGGAGGAGGTTTTCTCAATTCGTCTATATTTTTTATTACCTCAGGACTTTTTAGTTTGTGGACCGATTTTGATAATTATTTTTTTTGTACCGAAGAATTTTTTGTACTTCCTTTTTTTCAGACTTAGCCATTTTGGCGGTCTTTGCTTGGACAATAAAGATAACTGGAAATCATGTGGTATACCACAAGGAGAGCTTCCATCGCCTTTCATGATTTTCTGTTCAGCTGATGTGAGATTGTTGTCAGTATTTGAAACTCGATCCAAGTTGGCTGAAAGGAATAAAATAATATTAAAATTACAGTGTTGAGAATGGTTACATACGAGTACATACGTTTTGTGATGTAGAGTTTCATAGTTGCTTAATTGCTCTTAAAATTGCTAATTTTGACTGTATTTGATAGTTTTCGTATAAAGTTTATTATTATGTACACTGGTGCGTGTTTTTAAATTCCATTTTCTAAACGAATACCCGAACCAAAAAATGGTCTTAGCAGCTTCATAATGTATTTAAAAGACCTGTCAATGACTACCCAAGACTATCAGAATAAAATACCACCCCATTTTACCTGTGGGGAAGGTGCTCTATTCTTTTTACCATTTATTCTACTGATTTTTCGGTAAGATATCAATTACAAATCACAGCTTTCTAGTGAAAGGTTTCTGAAGCTGAGTCCACAAACAGACAGGCAGACGAATTTGTATCGCGAAACTTAAGAACTCTAAAAACGTGTCCGAGTACCTACGGTTAAAATTTCAGCGAAATAAAAACAAAAACAAGTTCAAAAAAGCCTTCTTACATTGTATGTTCTTCTCCTTTCACTTTAATAAACTTCTCCGGTCGAAATCTCTTGAAGTTCCATCTGAAGCTCCTCTGAGTTCCTCCCATTCCAAGACTCGGAGTAGGAGGCACAGAATCATCAGGCCTTGAGAGGGTTGAGGAGTCATCCTGCGTCAAAGACATGTTGGTGGGAGATATTTCTGTGGACAAGAGATCGGTGGAGGACTTGAAGTCCACCTCAAACTCCTTGAGTAAACTGGCGCTGCAGAGAGGAGTTTCCACTTGCTCCACTGAGTTGAGATGCTCCGTGTCTATTATGTAGCTCTCTTTCTTTTTCGAGTAACTGGAAAAGATTGGGAATAAAGTTACTATGTACCATGGGCACTCTCCGCCGAATGATGGACGAATGAATAAAGAACCTTGGAATGGTCGAAAACTATAAGTTTATTATATCCGAAACTATAGGTTATAGTCGGGCCACAGACCAAAAAATAGATAGACGCAGTCTTCGGAACAAAAAAGCGTAGTAAGGAAAAACAACATTAATCCAATGATAATGTTTCCCGGTACATTTCTCGGCAGAACGTGCTCGGTGACATAATGTCAGATCGTAAAAAAAGACAAAAATTGACCTCATTTTGTTCTGAACACTGAATCTACATATTATATTTTTTGGTCTTAGGATGGTACATACCGTAAAACGTTCTTGAATCTATATCCCCACATAATCTCCTTGGAGAGGTAGGAAGTGCGGTTTTCAGTTGAAGTGCCCATACCCTTGGAAGCTCCCGTTAGACAGACCACAATCTCGAACCTATAAAGAATATACAGATCTTATATTTATGTTCCAGAGAGACTAATAGGTGCAGTTATAATATGGAAATCAAAAGGCTCAAGATAAGTTTGCTTATATTGAAATTGAAATATCTTAGATGTATTATTAATTTTCTTATTAATAAACCTTGCCATGCATCGTAAAAAATTCCGACACTTGCGTAGACTGCTAAGTTTTTCGCCAATTTGCATTGTTGTAAATGATCTGGCAATATTTCTCCCGACTGTCTTATAAGTTTTATGTACTTAAAACATCAGACAACCCCATAGCCTAGTTGGTAGTGACCCTGCCTGCGAAACGAGGGGACCCAGGTCGATTCTCGGCCGGTAGATATTTATGTGAGAGATAAATGTTTGTTCTCGGGTCATGGGTGTTATTGATGTGTTATTTGTGTTATCCATGCCACAGGGAATCCTACTCCAGGGGTATGAGTGTGTTAGCGTTAAAAAAAAATTGGAATTTCTTTTTTTTTTATTCTCAACGATATCCACCACTTCCTGCTTTAGCATCCAAGATCTTCTCATCCACTGACCTGTAATCCATCATATCCTGAGCAGAGAAGTCATACAACGGACTCTCAGCATCAATTACGTGGACTACAGTGATGGGCCATAACAGGAACGCCCTTCCCTGGCACAGTTTCAACGGATGGATGTAGTTCTGCATCAGTTCGCCTTCTAGCGTCCTGGTTAATAGTAACTTTATTATAATCAACCAAAAGTGGTTTTATAATAGGTGTTGGATTTGTCCCAAAGAAACCTTCTCATATTTACAACAACAATATGAATTAGCAACTTTTTGCCCGGTAAAAGAGTTATTGAAAATGATTCTAACGAGAAAAGGGTGACCTATTATAATAATA
The DNA here is from genome assembly GCA_001278395.1 of Lerema accius. NCBI lineage: Eukaryota > Metazoa > Arthropoda > Insecta > Lepidoptera > Hesperiidae > Lerema > Lerema accius. Next base: position 93,799 of record LGAG01001053.1, on the reverse strand, counting down.
ATAATCATTTATTTCAGGCAGTTTCGCCCGTATAATGTTACTATTTACATTTAATTATTAGTTATAGGAGTTAATAAACAAAATACACAATTATTATTATTTTACTCCGTAAGGAACCAGATATTATTAAATAGGAGAGTTAAGAATAGAAGATAATACAACCTGATTGGTTTGAGCATGTAGGCAGTGACGTTGCTGCCTATGATGTGATGGTTCAGCAAATCCCACACTCTGAACTGTAGACACAGATGGCCGTCTCGTAGACAGATCTGAAGAGAAATTATAAGAAAATTAAGAAATTAATTAAGCAGTGATAAATACTCGCAAAAGTCCAAACTATAGCATATAGTCCCTGGATGATTATAAATAAAACACATCGTTATACCTACTAAAATTGGGTATAGTTGTGACATGTACGCAGCTGTGTGTTGTACGGGAATACGTTTATGTTAGAAATTATAATGTTTTAAATAAAGTATTTTTATTAACGTATGCCGTAAAATAACCTCAAAATGGCGGCGGTTCCATAATAAAATTTATTTAGAGTGTTCACGTCAAAAATATTGGCTTTGTCGACAATAAAGTATGAAAGCGCCACTACAGTAGGCAATCGAATAACTCATACCGTAGCATTCTTGCTGAATCCAACGAAGGAAACCTGTTTGTTTGGTCTGACCATCTTAGTGAAGACCAAACTCATAAGACCGCCTGATAGTGCTGTTCCGGCTACAATCTGAAACATAAAGCATAATCCAGCTTTCATTTTGACACAACTAATTGATTTTAATTTCTTTATTTTTATAATTATTTTATTAGAAATTTGTGCATTTCTATGTGTGTGTTTTTATTCTGGACACATCACTTACTTCCAACACCATTATAATAATAGCTTCAGGGCATTCTTCGTTAGGAAATCTTACGCCGTAACCAATGGTCATCTGAAAAAATGAGAAAAATTCAAATTAAAAGAACATCAGTTAACTAAACATACTTGATTTGAAGTTAGTCTACGGTTTTTCTCCTCTATTTAATCAGCGTACCTAGTAAAAATGCGCAATATATTTACGGATATTTTGTCCAATTAATTGAATTAAATTATCATAAAAAAATCATAGTCCGGCGATGGAGTGCAGTCGTTAAGCCATAATTATAAAGATCTTTGAGGCTATGTAAATACCTCCGTCCGTCAATTAAAGTTACTAATTCACCAATCTGCTCTCTTAAGAGCGTAGTGAAAAGTGAACGCTCTAACCCTCCTCATTACTAAAGAGATACTTCTATAATAGCCTATCAATAGGCTTTACCTGAGTTTCAACAGCCAACATGAGGAGTCCAGCAAAGGAGGAAGTACCGGTGACGCAATGCTGTTTGCCGTCTCCAATGTCATCTTGGTAAGAGTTGGAGACAGCATACCAGATGCCAGCGAAGATAAGCCAGAATACGAAGTGGGCGACGAAGACTAGGAGTATCATGAATCGCCATTTGCAGTTGATCTGAAAACCACAAAAGATAAAAGGTATGAAGATAGAAAAAAGGAGAGCATTATTAAATTTTGACAAAGGGTTTTGGTGGGTAGTAATAAAACATAGTATTTAATTTAACATTGGATACTAGAAGCAGTTTTTAACGTGCTGCATCAGAATAAGGGGCAATGTCGTTTGAGGGTATGTACGTCCATTGCTTTGGAATCCTCTCCACCTCGAATGAAGTGACAGATTGAGGTGTCATTAGAATTGTCTCGATTGTGGTAGAGATATTTTTTTTCTGTTAAAGCTACCAGTTCTCTTTTTGAAGATTCAGAATATTCTAGTCTGAATAGGTGTCACACACACCTTTTAAAATTGATTAACCAAACTTACCACTGTAGTAAATATATCTCGCATATATTTCATAGATTTAGCTGGAATATGGCTTCTGACGGGAACATTCTCTTCTCCCGATTTGCAAACTACTCTTCTAGAACGAATAGGTCTGCCTGGCTGTCGTCTGGAACATTTTTTAGAATAGTTTGTATAAAATAAACTAGATTAAGTTCATGAGAATCTTTTCTCACAACATTCAGAACTGAGATTAGTTTTTCTCCCACAATCTTACGTTAAAGATTCGAATTTAGATCTCAAACCTATAGGAATTCTCGGAAGCAGTTTGTAGGAAGCCATAATCATCATTAGTCGATAGTACATTTCAAGTACTATGATCGTGGTTATTAGAAAATAATGTCAATTCAGTACTTTTAATATTTGTTTGGCACTTCGTTGAAACTGATTTTGTAGACAAACAGGTAAAATTAAAGTGGGTGAAATCTGGTATCTTATCCAAATTCCGATAACATTTTTTTATCTAAAGAAAATAATGAAGTTATTTGATTTATCGTGTACAAAAATGTTGGTGTAATCTTTATTGAATACACTATTAAATATAAATATGACTAGTTTAACATGGAATCGATTAAAATTGCTCATTACGTTTCGGATCATGCACATAAAAAGTCTAATTGTAATGACTAATTGGATTTGCTTTATCGCAAACCCAGATTTATTTGACGTCCACAACTACAGAAGTAGGTATATCACTTCCTACCATCAGTTGGGAAACTATTAAGAAAGGTCGATGACCTATAAAAAAGTAAATGAGTTTAATATAGCTTCATGTGATAAGTATTCTTATGTCGATAAACTGAAATTATAGATATCTTTCCCGCTACACAAGTTTTAGTGCTAATAAACGCTCCCTAAACCTCATTGATAAAAACAAATGAGCTCAAAGTGGTCTTTAACTGTCTAGAAAGTCGGCCAAGGACTGTAGTGGTACTATATTGATAAATTTAGTGAATTTCCTTCACGATAACTAACGATAAATGATCACATGTTTCCGTCATGGTATCTGCCTATCTCTCATTATTATTTCCTAAATGTATTGTGGCTGTGGAAAGAATAAATGCTTCAAATTTAAATGCTTGTAGCAAAGGCGTTTCATTGTGTAAATAAACATTGATTTCAAATTCTTAAATACTTAATACAAGTAGATTTCTTCCTACAGTAGGTAAGAGGAAAAGAGTCCATAAGCATAGAGCATATTTTACCATATTGTTTCATTGATGAGCAGTTCATTGAAAGCTTCAATATTACCTTGAAATCCTTGATATTATTGACTTTTACACAAAACTTACCACCATTGCCTTACTTATCTAGAATGTTGTCTGCTAGTTGGCTGCTTTTAAAACAGATCTTACCTAATAAACACTTTTAAACTTTTATAGTCGCGGACACTAAACATTTTAAACTGAGTCTCATCGTGACCATGGTCCATGTAATTGGATCGAAATATCGGTGCTAAATAAATAGATCTTACCTATTCCTAGTGCTTCTTCTTCTCCTTTTCGAAAAGGGTGTGAAGTTTGGAGTCTGCATTGTCGTACTGTCGATACTATCAACGTATTCTATTCTATCAAATGTATCATGAGTACCAATGGAGCTGACCATTGGTTGCGTAGAGGCAGTTGAAATGTTCCTTGTCTCTGACGTTTTAGGACTTTCAGTTTCTACGTCTATTGTCATCACTATACCATCATCAGTTGTTTCATCTTCACTGGAATACTGTGAAATATGACCACCTGGAATATGGTTTGGGTTAGTCGGTATCATCTCAAACTTAGTGTTCATCACTGGGAATGATATTTCCTTTCCTTCCACGTATGTTTGTGAAATCCTGTAGTGTTTCTTGATTTCTTCGTTTGTGTATACATCTGATTGTTCAATCGATGGTATTTCAATCGATGATCTTCTAGAGCCATTACCGATGGCTGCAGAGTAACTCAAAGACCTTTCAAAAGCTCGGCTTTTGCTTCCCCTTCTTTGCACTTCGTATTCCATTTCGTAACGATTTTTTAACGTCTGTTTTCACTATCTTTCACCACACAACTTTTTGCTTCACCGCTTAATTAATACAACTATTGATTTTGATTTGAATGACTTGAAATCGATGTACGATTATAGGATTATTTGCTATCAAACCCACTTCAAGATTCTTATTGATTTACACGTAACGTAGTCCATGTCAATCAATTATTGTACTACCGGCTTCTTATGTACCATTAATGCACGCAAATTTTATCTTTAACACTATATAAACACATGCTAAATTCTCATTTTACGAATTTAATTGAATCGTTAGTAATATCTTGGTAATATCTACATGTGTGTCTAAAGAATCATGTCCTACAACTAAATCTACTTATCTTAGACGAGCAAAGATAACGTTCGCTCCTTATCCAACAAAAGATAAGACATAAATATATTATTAGTTGTTTTGATCCGCAGCGTGTCCTAGAAACTGAGGTGTACTGACATAAGTTATTTGCTAGACCTCAATTTCATATTACTCATATCTGTATATTTGTTGCAAATTTTCATTTTAAAAGTAGTAATCGTATCAATAATGTAACTAAAAAAAGCAGCTAAGTCGTAAGCGGGTTCGGCGCAGAGACGAAAATGCCTCAATTGGGCCTGTTTTTTCGTAAAGATGACATACTTAGGTACATTTCTTTATGGCAGTTTTGCGAACAGTTGATATCAGTCGCATAGTGCTTATGTCAGTTACGTAGATATATCCAAGCCAATTTATTGATTATATTTTTTACAATATCTTTATTAAAAAATATGATACAAGTTTAGAAGAATTTTATTACACAACTACACAGAGGTATACAGTGTAACAAGATTAACAAATTATAATTACTAAAAATTGTAAGAAGATTGCTTCAGCTGAAAGTTTACACGCAATTATGTATACTAATAGTGACGTTTTTAACATTTGTAGGTATTTTATTAGATAGACATTAGATTACGTAACTATTTCAAATTACAATTAGGTATTACTTATTCTAAACTTTCAAATGCAAACAACGTTTCCTTAAATCTCTTTAAACTTCTTGTATGATTTACAAGAATATTTATAACATCAGCCATTAAAAATCCATCTTGAATATCAATAATATATTATTTATATTTAAATATCAATATTAAAATTTCGATTTTTTTTAAATAGTTTCACAGAACATAAATATTTTATTTACTCTACATAATATATCTTTAATTTTATTTCTTCTCAACGTTACTCAAGATTTTCGTTCCTTTCTCTTAAAAGATGAAGTTCGGTTCAAATGGAAAGATGACATTTTTTCACTGAAGCTGCCTGGGGTACCAGGGCACGTATCTTGAGAAGATCGCTCCTGAGAAGAACTTGGTGAACGAGATCTGGAGAAGAACAAAGAATATTATTATTATTTTAAATAAAAAGATGTGCGGGCCAGTTTCTTTTCCCGTTTCTACTCCATGTAAAAGCACCTTTACGACATGAAAGTAGATTCAAAAAATTACGTGCATAAGTGTATCATTAATACCTACAAACCCCACAGCGCCTCTAATTAAAAATGCGCCTTTATATACTAATCACTTACTACGGTAAACAAACATCGTAAGGAAACCTGCACGCCTGAGAGTTCTTCATAAAGTTCTCAAAGGTTTGTGAAGTCTGCCAATCCGCACTAGGCCAGCATGATGGACTATAGCCTGTACTCGCTGTGACAGGAGACTCGAGCCCAGCAGTGGGACAGTTATGGGTTGCGATGATAATGATGAAGATTATACCAATATTTCAGTGTAGGTTTAAGTCTAATTACCTGTATAGTTCACTTGCGCTGCAGTATGGGGTGTCTACCGGCTCGGTCGTATCCAATTTTGAATGGTCAATAGCATATTTCTGCTTCGTTGTATCGTACCTGGAATAAAAAGGCATGAAAAGGAGCGAAAAAATCCCTTTTGCTTCGTAAATAAGTTTAGTTTATTATCAGGATTCCGTACATAAAAGGTAAATACAGGATTCTATTACTAAGCCTCCGCTGTCTGTCTGTCACAAGGCTGTATCTTTAGTTTTTAACCAACTTCAAAGAAAAGGAGAAGGTTCTCCATTCGACTGTATTTTTATTTTTTATTTCTTTGTTACATTAGAACTTTTTACTGTGTGGACCGAATAAATTTATTTTTAACTTTTTAGTTCATTTGAAGTCGGTTTTTTTTGTTAAGAATATTTTTTTTATATTTAATATAGATAACATTTTTTTTTTCACACCTTGGATTACATCATTGCATTTTTGTTAGGGATCCCTATTTATTTTAATGTAATAAACTATGTCGCTCTGTGAAGAAACAGCTTTCTAATGGTGAAAGAATTATTAAAATCTGTCCAGTAGTTATTGTGTGAAAATAATATAAACATACATACAAAAACACAAATGTTTCCTCTCTATAATATTAGTATAGGTAATATAATTTTATAATTTTACGATGACAACTCACTGACAGTCAGACCAGAGTTATTATTAGTCATAAAACAACGTGATATGTTTGTACCACGTGTGACTTCCAGTACGCAAACAATGGCATACAATAAAATGATACTAATAGCTCAATTAGTTTTGTAAATTAGTTTTCGCCTTTAGAAACATAAATTACTTGCAAACGTAAATATTTAAAATTGGAATCATGAACTTCAATATCTATTCAGTCTGAGTTAATCTGTGCTCTGGGGGAGTGTTCAGGTACTTATATTGTCTATGGCACTCACGACTCAGGGAATCTATACTAATAATATAAGGCTGAATAGTTTGAACGCGCTAATCTCAGGAACTACTGGACCGATTTGAAAAATTCTTTTAGTGTAAGATAGTCCATTTATCGAGGAAGGTTATAGGCTATATAACATCACGCTATGATGAAGAGGAGAGGAGCAGCAATAAAAAATATTGCTAAAACGGCAAAATTACGCGAGCGGAGCCGCGGGCGATTGCTAGTCCTATTATAGCTATGAGTGATGAGTGTATAGCGTTTATTTAATTTATTTTTAGCTGTAGATTTTGGCATTTTGTAGCAGAAAGAATTCCTTACACCAACTACCTACTTTCCCATCTATATCTTTCCTTAATTTTTCTCTCAAACTCAGCTTTTCTAACAATTCTCTTAGAGTATAATTATGTAGATACAATAGTTACTAACTTGACAACGGGAGGGAAGCGATGTCCCCACAACACTTCTCGTGGTAGATACGAGCTCTGGCTTTGAGTAAAGGTCCCCATCGAAGCTGATGCCCCTTTCAAACTTACTGTGATTTCATAGCTGAAAAAATTTATTGATAACGATGATAATCAAATCAAACCTTCAATTTGGACTAATATGTATGTATGTATATGTCCATTTCTTCGGCATACTTGATGGATTTAATTGAATTCGTCTCTCCATTTTTTTATACGCATCCAATTTTGCGTAAAACATCGTGAGGAAGCCTGCACGCCAGAGAGTTCTCCATAAAGTTCTCAAAGGTGTGTGAAGTCTGCCAATCTGCGCTAGGCCAGCGTGATGGACTATGACCTGTATCCCTCACATTGTGAGAGGAGACCCGAGCCCAGCAATAGGACAGATGGGTTGCGTTGATTAAATTTGTGCAGTAGAGTTTTTGTTTTTTAATCAATGAATTGCTAGTACCTATTGTTAATAACATCTCTTGGAGTATAGGTGTATAGAGGACTGGTGACGTCAATCTCATGTACCAGGGTCACAGGCCACAGCAAGAACTGTTTCTGCTGTAACGGTAGCGTGCGGGCGAAGTAGCGTATCACCTCTCCTTCTTTAGTTCTGAAATGTTGGAGAATGTGTGTATTCTTTTGTTTTTAAAAGGGTTTCTACTGGGCCTTGTTATAAAGCTTTCATTATTCAGTAGAAACTTCTAGAACTGATCATGTAAATGGACACTTTGTTTATTGCTGGGAAATGCGTTTACGCATACCGGAAACTGGACTAGAGATTCAAATTAAAATTTTAACGGTGTTACAAAATATTACAAATATTACAAGAATCATTTTTTATTTTACAATATAAAGTAGGAAACCCTTCGCACTTAGCACTTTTATTTTTAAGAAGACATCACATTTTATTAAAATAACTCACTACCAAGGTAAAACACGTACGAGTTGTAATAATAATGATCGTACTAAGTGCGGTTTCAGACTAGCGTAGTTTTCTGCGCGTAAACGGTTGCTTCAGCATACGCGCTTCATAAAACCGGACGCGCTTAAACTGTCATATTTCGGCGTGTTTGCTTGAACCGGTAATGGTGTTCTGTCAGTATCAACATTGATACGAGCTTAGAAGCGTTAACGCTCGTACGAGTTGCGCGTGTGTCAAAAGGCGCCCCTAAACGTGCCTGCATGCGCTTCCAAAGACGAGCTTATACGTGCGTAAAAAACGCTAATCTGAAACCGTACTAAGAATACTATTGGTACCTGTGTGTATTAATGAAGTGTGCTGTGAACTCAGAGCTGATGATATGGTCGTAGTTGAGATCCCAGGCGCGGATCATTAAACAAAGTCGTCCGTCTCTCATACTGATCTGAAAGAACAGTTTGTCTCTGAATAAAATCATACAGCGGAAGAATATAATAATGTAACGTCTTGGAAACTCCGGATACTTGAGTTGGAAACTAACCCTTCCATCAACACTGGAGCAGCGTAGTGGAGTATGGTCTAGACCTCCTCAGTTTTGAGAAGAGACCTAAGCTCAGTAATGGAGTATTAATTAGAGGGCAGGTTCATAAATTTTAAAGGAAAATTAAAGAAATGAAGACTAATAGATTTGTAAGAAGCTTTCAAAGTTCTATCTATGCATCTTGAAATTTATTCAAAAGTATTTAGAAATTTTCTGTTAACGCTTGACTACTCAGGATTCCACCTGATGGCAGGTGGCATTGTAGGCAAATAACGCGCATTAAAGTACTATCTGCATAAAGTGCTGATGGTAAATTAGTACCTATTTTAATACAAGAAGGTTTAAAATAACAAATTATAACCAATGGATCTTACCACAGCCTTCTTGCTGAAGCCGACTCCATCGCGAGAGAGCTTCTCAGGCCTCGTCAGCTTGGCATACACCACACACGTCAGCACTCCTGACAAACCAGTCCCCAGTATTAACTGAGGATTAGAAAACGATTAACTTCTGGAATAATCTAGAAGACTAGAAGAACAAGAGGAAAAAAAGAATAAAAACAAGTCAGAAGCATAATGAAGGGCAAAGATATGAAAGTTGAGAGGGGGATACAAATTAAATATTAGTATAGTTTAAGATTAATGTTGAGGTTGAGGAAATGACACAGACTGTAAATACAAAACAAGATAATGTTATTTTTTTTTATTAAGCTTTTATTACTTGTTAATAAGAAAATAATAAAAGTTAAAAATTGCAAAATTTGAAGTCTCTACTGTTAACCGTTGAGGAGTTCAATCGTCTGGAGCCGATCCTGGTAGCAGTATCACATCATGCTTATTATAAACATGCATTGTCATCAGGACTGGACCAGTGTGTAATCTTTTAGCTCAATCAGAGTCCGGGAAGTGGGTGAAATTTAGCTTGCAAGATTTCATTACAAACACCGGGACAGGTGAAACTAAATAAAAGCTTGTAAAAAGTATTAAAATAAGAAGCTTTACTTCAATTATGTGGGCTAAGCACCCTTTGCTAACTTGTAACTTTATAAGAAAATAATAACGTCCATCTCGAAAATATAGAAGTAGGTAATTCCTGACAATTTACTGCAGTGTCCTTTTAACGACCATTTTACTACTTAACTTGTCTGCAAGACTTGTCTGTAGAACTCTCCCGACTTCCTCTCGTTATGAGTGGATTAAATTAGGGAATATCATGTTACTGTCACTCTAATGCAAGGAAATGTTCTCATTGACGTTAATTCAGTTAGGACCTTATTGTATTTTATAAGTGGGATTTTAAGAGTAAAGTAGTAGCTCATCTACAACTTAATGTCAATTAAGAAAGGTCGTAAGCTCCCAAATGACTTTATGTCTTAACTATTAAAAATAAAGATTTGTTTCTCCGGAACAGATCGCATTTATCAATAAGACCATCTATTATTTATCTGGACAAACTATCAGTTTCTTATCAGATATTTTATTTTGTTCTAGTTTATGTATCTAGAAATCGATGTTTCATACTGTTTGACAACTGTACTTTCAAATAGACACTCATAATCCCATATTAGGATTCCCTGTATCGTGGGTGCCATGAACAATACAAATAGACAAAGGACACACCCAGACTAAGAACAGAATCTTAAATTAATTAATGAAATCAAGCAAACTAGGAACATTTTATTGACTTTTATTACCTGCATAACAAACAGAAATATGGATTCGGGACATTCTTCATCGATAGCACGATCTCCAAATCCAATTGTAGTCTGAAAAAGAGAGTAGAGGTTATATTACCATTCTATATCTTCTGCTCCATATCAAAGCATAAATTTACTCAAATGAAAAGTTCAGCTGATTGAAATCTCTGATAATTTTAACAGTCCATGTTTATGAGTAATTTAGTCTAATTTATAATATTTCTAGGGTCCTACCTACCTAAGAACGTATTTCTTTACCGTTGACCATCATCGTCATCATCACAATTATAACTAATTTTGTTAGTTCCACTAAATTTTACCATGTAGGGGCATTCAATTAAATTCCGTTTCAACTTTTCAAGTGGCTTTCTCATTTGACAAGATTAGACCAGGCAATTGGCTAACAAAGCGCGGCTCGACTGATGCGGCAGGAAGAGAGCCAAGATTGCCGCTAATTGTGACATCACCAGGAATTACCGGAATCCTGTTTGCTTTAACGCTTCTGTTGACGGCTATTTTATGAGCGCTGTTCTTTTTAACTATCACTGTTTTAAATTTGCGAGTCCTTTCGTTAGAAGGATGTTTAATTTATTCGTTGTAAACTTAATTATAATTATGACGTTTTGTAAGTCTACAGTTTTTGGCAAAATTTCTTGAGCGTTTCCTTAGCGAAAGCATGGTAAATCCATCGTATTAAGTTGTAATAGGTCTCCCAAAGCAAAGCCAGGACAGAGTTGTTTATGTCCTATAATTTTATTAAGATTTCTATCACATTCACAATTGAGACTAGGACTATAATGTTTCTGAAAGCTACATGTCAACCATTTGTCATAGTTTCGGGAGCATGTGGGCAGTTGATACATTATGATTCTCCTTTCATATTTACCACTTGGGTGGGTGGGAGCAAAGTGTTAAATGATTGTTAAATGAGTGTTAATGACGACTTTATTGTGTTTGGAATAAGGAAGCTCCTCACAGCTCACTTAACGAAAGAAAAAAGTAACAATTTGAATCACATTATGCTACAAAACAAAACACATTACATTTGCAGAAATAAATAAGTAAATACGTGACTTGAGCCAATTAAAGATAGAACAGATCAAAATAAATTTGTATGAAAATTAAAAGCTGGTCCCTTGAAGTAGGTATCTCGACATCAGCATTGTCTACCGAGTGCATCTGTTATCCTAAACCATTCTAAGGCTCTCTAAAATACATCCAAATGTATACCACGACAAACAAAAATATAATTATACTAATAATATTATAAAGGTGAAACGTTTATTTGTTTGAACGCTCTAATCTCAGGAACTACTGGACCTATTTGAAAAATTCTTTTAGTCTAAGACTAAAGTTATTTTAGATTTTTTTAGTCTAAGACTATGTTATATAACATTACACTAAGATGAATAGAAGAGGATTAGCAATAAAAAATATTTCGAAAACGGCAAAATTACGCGGGCTTAGTCGCCGGCGATTGCTAGTATTTTATGTAATGACGATAAAAACATAATCTTCTATGTATCCTTACCTGTGCCTCAACTGAAGCCAAAAAGATGGTGACGAAGTCTTTGCCGCCTGTGACGCAAGTGCGCTTCGGAGGATCTGGCTCGAAGTCATAATGAGCAAGAGCAGTGATGTACCAGAAGACTGCAAAGATGAGCCAGATAGCAAAGTGGACCACCACTGTACCAATCACGATCCAACGCCATCGAAGATTGATCTAGGAATAATTGTGAGTATAGAGACCAAGAGTCTTAGATATCTATTAATAAAAAACGCTAACACACTCATACTCCTGCAATAGTATTGCCTGTGTCGCGGGTGGCATGGACAACACAAATAACACATCAATACCACCCATGACCCGAGAAAAAACATTTATCTGTCACATAAATATCTAAGGGGTTCTAAAGTTTAAAGAGTTAACCTGACTGTCTATTCAGTTTCAGCGTGTAAGACTGTCTATGGCCAGCTTAACATTTTTTTTATTGTCTTCTGCCGGCATACGAGCAGACGGGTCACCTGATGGTAAGTGATTACCGCTGCTCATAAATATAAGTAACACTAGAGGCATCACCAATGCATTGCAGGCCACGATGAAAGTGATAAAACAGTTGTATTCGCAAAAACGTTAAGGCTACGCAGTGTTGACATTGTAAAATAGTCGTTTTTATGATTTTAAATTCCAATTGTTTCCTATGATAAAAGCAAGCAGTATTTTTGAGTGACTATGTTGGTTCCTTTACTTTAGTTTCTTCGGTTACCATGTTGTCTAACATATAGATATTGTTTACTATTTCACTAAGTGATAGTAGACAACCATTGTTACTTACCAGAGTGTGAAATGTGTCATTCAACAGCCGTATTTTTTCAAAAGGCACGTTCGAAATAAGAGCGATATTTTCCATTCCATTCTTTGAAACCAAACGTTTGGGAAAATCTCCGTATGCTGTCCGAAATCTCTGGGCTGGTTCTGCTTTGTAACTACGAAAAATCATATGTAAGCAATCGATTCATATCGGAAAACAAATTGTATTAGCTTAGAATAAAGTTCTTAATCGTATAGTCATGTTGAATGGGATTGAATGCCTTCAGAGGGAAATTATAACATCTGAATGCTTAGCGACTACCAACCGTCTCTATTAACTACTCAAATTCATTATTATGGGTTTCTTTTTATTCATTCGTATACATTTTGTAATAGATATTATTTACGTAAGAATTCAGCCTTGGGCACTTTTTTTTCTTGTAAATCAAATAAAAAAAATTATGTCACAATATCTGGATATTTTGGGTCCAATTGTGATTCTAAACTATAACTCTCAGTAGGAGTTCAGAGACAAACACACGTAAGCTATGATTTTATATATTGAGACAAACGTCGGTTGCAAAAAGATGAAAGTAAATAAAGCAACATGTTATCTTAGACACTGCAATATTTACACATCAGATGCTGTAAGTCCACTAGCACAGATGTTGACAGACATATTAGTGCTATCTCAAGTTAAATATTACCCATACGATACTGAACTTTAAAAGTTATGCTGAAAATAGAAATTAAAACCAAGTGTTTTTGTGACTTATTTGTTTTAGAAAAACTATTTAACATACTGCGGGAAAAAGAAGGAAATATTTTTCGAGCGTCTGTATGTATGTATGTATATC
>LGAG01001053.1:14288-50304 GCA_001278395.1 Lerema accius | reverse complement strand
TATTATTAATTCGTTAGTACAGGGAATAATTGTATATTACAATTGGTGATATTTTAATATTTACAGTTTTCCCTTCATGCCCTTTTAAATAGAACAAAACTGAGGAAACCCAAAAGTAGGCAGCCCTATTCATAGTGGCAACAAAGATCATCTATTCAAATAAATATAATCTTCTTGTAGGTTACAACCAATTGCATTCTGACGCCTACTGACATTTGCTTTAGTGCTTGTGCATTCAGTACTAGAATTTCCAGCACTTAAACTATATTTAGATCTTTTGAACTCAATGATATTGTTTCTATCAATTCGCTAATTTAGATAGCCTTTTGGTTTTACTGAGGCTTCAAATAGATCTGGTTTGCTGATACTATTTTGTTTGATGGATGTTATTTTACTGATAAACAAGTTCTCATTTGTTAATCCCTAAGGTATGAATTGGAGAAATACTACTATCATAGCGAGCGTTCTCAAGTATTAAGTAACGCAATTTTTGAAAATTTTTGGACCCCCATGTAACGCGTCGTAACGTGTTTCTGTACCCTTCCTAAACGTTACATAACATAGAAGTAACCATTTTTGTTTTAAAATGTTGCCATTTTCCCAAGTTACGAGGATTATATTCCTTAGTTTTTATTGGTAATAGAAATACAATGTTACGTAACGCGTTGTTCGAGCTCTTTCCCACCTATGTAACGCATCATAACATTTAAAAAGACCCCCCCCTTTCCCCCCAACCTGCGTTACGTAATACTTAAACAACACTTCTATATAACAGGCCTTATAACGGTTAAATATTAACTTGGTTTAAGTTTAGTTATCTCTGAGCGTATCAAACACCTAATAAATGTCTCCATCATCAGACACGTTAAAGAGGACATGATCATCATCAACAACAACATCATCATCATTATCATCGTCATCATCATCATATAAGTTATCATCATCCTATACACGAACTGGCACGTGTGTCGACAAAAATCAAATAAACACTAACTTCATATTCTTTCATTTGGAGATCTTATTTGGGAATCGTATGTCCAAACGTTAAGCTAATACCAATCTTACTGCATCCAGATAAGGTTGATTTCTTAAGGAATGTCACATAGGTTCTTTCTAATTGAAATAAAATCCTATTAAGTAATGATCTCATCCGGATTTTTTCCGCCTAATCTTTAATCGAGTCATTGTGGTACGTGTCGCATTCTTCAATTAGTCAATTACCGAATTGAAATGGTATTTGTTCTAACATTAATCGCGAACTCAACTTTGTCTTTTCCTCCCGGCCGACACTAGCTTACTTAGGCTTAAGTATAATGTATTTCTCTATCATAAAGTCTATGATATAATAGGTATTGTCTTTGAGAATTAAGAAAGTTTTATTGTAACGCTGTGATGATTTTTATTTAATTTTATTTTATGTTAATTATATTGTAAGTTTTGAAGTTCGTTAAGTGAGATTATTGGCTCCTAAGACGAAATAAATGTTTTTTTTTAATGCACTAAAGCTGTGGCGAGGATTTTTCTTTTGTTTCTTTTGGGATTTGAACTTTGCTCTTGAATACTAAGGTGATAAGTAATTTAACCACTTAAATAAGAATATTGGTAATTGGAATTGTCTCTATTGTGAAAATGACATAATTTTATGCTATATTTTTTTTTAATATCCAACAATTTTTTTACAGTAGGGTCTTTTGCGGTTACCCGACTACGTAAACAGCGTATGCCCATTTATTTGGCACGCTCTAAAGCCTAAACGGTTTGACAGATTTCAACATATGGAGTGTCATTAGTTACGTCTAGAATGAGAGACTGACCTCGCTATAACTTTTTTTTAAATAACCCCCCACATTTTGAGAAGTCATGTGTTTTCTTCAGTTATACATGCGGAATATCACTGTCAACTACCTGTCAACGAAACTTTCCATCTTACGTACGTGACGTATGACGTGTTAGTGAATAAAAAAAAACATTTCTTCACTAAATTATTGTACAATATAAAACAATGATTGTACAATATGTGATGCAGTATAGTTATAATTGCACAATATGTAATGCAATGTGTTATTTTGAGTTAAATTTTTTTTTTCATGTATTATTTTAATTTTTAATTTATTTAAACAAAATTTAGCTTTCTGCACACATTATTTTCATAACCCGTAACTGTCCCACTGCTGGGCTTCTTCCATAGACAATAATATGAGGGTTAAACTTTATTAAGGTATTAAAAAAATGACACAGGATCTGTTTTTTTTATTGATAGGTACTTGTAAATTAATTATTTCGTCAACAGTAGGTAGTATTCCTTACACATTATTATGAATATTACATGAATATAATGGACATTTTATCATTTTATTGTAATTTTTCACAGAACTCGACATGTTATTGTTATCAACCATTATAGGTTAATTGATTATAATTATTAACCAAATTGGTTTTTAATGTACGTTATTATTGATACGTATTTGACAGGTTACGTTATATTGATAAAGTTTGTTATCTCTTACTGTAGATAACAGATTTTGTAAGTTTTTGAAATTGCATTTTTGTGCGTCAATTTACAGAAATTATAATGAATGAATTTTTTTTAAAGCATATTAAGGCGCATTTATATCAGACGAGCGATTGCTAATTCTATTCCTATTCGATTAAATTATTTTAGTGCAAACAAACTTAGAACATTATTTTTTAATTCTGTCTCCGTTTACAAAAATACATTAAGGAAAGTAAGAGATTCAAAAAGAAAGCTCTTATTTAGCTCTAGCTCTTCGTTTGTTGGGTCTAAATCTACCCTAAGGTAATTGGCACTAGCCATTATTTAAAATCCTATAAATTGACAAGATATATCTTATATGTATAATCCTAAAAAGAGGTCCAAAGAACTAGTAATTATAGAAAAAGAAACAACCGAAATATCTTTTTTTTAATTTTGAGAAAGTTAATTAACATTGTAGCCTATGTCATTTTCATAATCGAATCTAATGATATCTCATATTGAAATACATGCATGCATACATACGCTTGAAAAAACATTATACTCCATCTGTCGTGGTCGGATAAAAACTGTACAATGTTCAAATCAATATGTTTTAAAACTTCTTATAAACTAGTAAAACGAATAAAATAATAATGCCATAACAAAATACCATGAACATTATAAATAATAATACATTATTTAATAATATAATAACGTGACACGTTTAGATATGTCGTTAAAATTAAAATATCGGATCATAGGTTTTTATGGCAAACAAGATTTATGTATTTTGATGCGAGGTAAAATTTTTATGACTGTTTTCTAAATATAAATAAACGTAAAAGTTACTATTAGATTATTGTATGAGTTACATCATAGGTTATACTGTGTTTTTATATTACTAGCTGATGCCCGCGGCTTCGCTCGCGTGAAATTTTGTCTGCCACATAAGTTTCGTGACAGATCATTTTATTTATATGTGAAACGAAACGTTTATTAACTGACGAAGATGGCGAATGCGATTTGTTTGTCATTGTCAGTGCCATTAGATACTCCACAATCCGAATTTTGCGAATATAGTATGAATAACAAAACATAAAAAAATAATGATTTCGAGTCGACAACATAAGTAGTAAGGTTTCGATCGAGTCAACCGTACCCCTGCACGAAATTATTAATATAGATTATACTGATTATAATATTATTAAGATGGTAGATAAGATGACAGATACAAATTATTCGGTTGAACAAAGTTATATCATAAGAGGTATTATAAGATTAAAGCTTTAAGGATTATAGGATTGTTTGGCAATAATTCACAATTACCTGTATTATGTATGAATAGAGTTCTTTATATTTTATTAATAGCTTTATGTAAATAAACTACTACTAAAAATCGCCTGCGGCACCGCCCGCCTAATTTTCCTATTCATCTTAGCGTGATGTTATACAGCATATAGCCTTCCTCGATAAATGGACTATCTTACACTAAAATAATTTTCCAAATGGGTCCAGTAGTTTATGAAATTAGCGCGTTCAAACAAACAAACTCTTCAGCTTCATTATTATTAGTATCTATAGATACTCTTATTTAATTACATTAGTCGCCGTTTTTTTCACAACTGCGCCAAAAAAGACCTAATGTTTTCAGAGCGTTTTTATTTCAATCTCACTATGGAGACAAAATGATACCTCAATATTGAAATTTGTTAAGCCTTTTGGGCTGTAAAGAAGCAAACATTACCCTCCTGAAATATCATCATGCCTAATAAAAATGTTAACTGACTGACAGCCACGCTACAGCCTAAACGGGTAGACCTGGCAGCATGAAACTTGGTACAGAGGTTCCTTTTAGAGTGTAGGGGAGCACTAAGAACGGATTTTTGGAAATTCAGACTTTAAGGGGGGAAATAGGGGATGAAGCATTGTATGAAACTTCACCAATTTTATATTGAAAACTATAATTTCCGCAAGCAAAGCTGCGAGCAACAACTAGTACCTACTCCTTCCAGCGCGGTCGGGAAATAAATCACAAATGATCACAGTTTGCTTGTTATAGCAATTAATCTGAACAACAACGATTATGTCACACAATGATGTTGTATTACGAGTACCTATGTGTGTGTGTTTGTAATGTGTGTGTGAGTGTGTGTGTGACACCGGTGAGGTCATCTCAGGTCAAATCAATTAATGCAAACGATTGTATCACGTTGTAATTGTAATAGGTAGGTACTACATTATATAGAGAATGTGTTTGAAATGACAATTTCTACATGTGCCTCTTTCGAATTCAAATTTGTTTAAGTGTTAGTGAGATTTAAGAATATTACATACTACCTAAATCTATATTTTTATACTAATATTAAAAAGTTCAAGAGTTTGTTAGTTTGTTTGTTTGAACGCGCTAATCCCAGGAATTACTGGACCGATTTGAAAAATTATTTTCGTGTAAGATAGTCCATTTATCGAGGAAGGCTATAGATAGGCTATTATATAACATCACGAGATGAATAATAGGAGATGAGCAGTAATAAAAAATATTGCGAATACGACTTTACGCAGGCGGAGTCGCGGGTAATAGCTAGTGAAGTATCAAGGTACTTCAACAAGTTACAGAGACTTATACTTAATAATTGTTATATGTTGACAAACCGGTTTTTATATAATTATGCAGATTACCTATAACCTTAAAAATAAACAAAATAAGACTCTTTATACATTTTACTTTGTAATAAGCAAAATAAAGCAAAAGGGAGTCCCTTTGAAATAATAAAATGAATCACCTAATTAATTTTAGATACATTTTGAAAACCCTAGACGAGAAATATACATAATTTATAGTTGTAATAAGCTAGTGGCGGGAACAAAAAATGACATTACTTCAACAAATAAATCACAACGGAGTTTTAGATATTATTATGGATACAATTACGTATGTATGTATACATGTAATGTGTATGTATATAATGTGCTTAGTTTATTGTTAAAGCGATGTGTGTATATTCAGTTAAATTATATCTGATGATTACTAATAGTAGAGATTGTTCCGCATGATAATTTTATTGTTGGTTGAAATTCATATGAAATTATTGTACCTACTGAAATATAATGTTTAGTATGTGAATGTAATTAATATTACTGTTTCTATAAATTTTTGATTGAAATGTTAATTTAAAGTGAATAGTAACTTTGAATGTAATTAATTATTTATATTACTTTGATTTTTAATATAATTTAAATTAATTACTTTGGATTAGATTTACGTTACCTACTATCAGTTTATAAGATACTGTATTACTGACAAATGTTATGGACCTATGTATGAAATAAAATATTATTAATGTTTATTGTTCAATTATCATATTGTATATTTTTAAATATATTGTAGACGCTAAATAAGGTAATTTTGTGGTCTAGAAGTTATTGTCTGTTCCTTACTCTACAAATACAATATTTAATATTATAAACAATATTAAATATTATGACAACCGATTATTATATTTACCGTATAGTTAAATACATATATACTATGGATAGGTACATAGTCATAAATATAAATAATGTAGTATAATATACTTAAACATAAGTATAAGATTTTCAGTAAGGACTGAAAAATACAGAGAAAATACAGACGGATTTACGTCTAATTTCAATATTATATCCATCTAAAAATCATCAGTTTAATACCTTATTTTCAGAAAGACGTATTACGTTTATTATTATAATTTTACCTACTAACTAATCCAAAGATTAAGCGGTAAAGTAACGCATTATCAAGTAACATTACATTTCACTCCCATCCTTTCTTATTTATACTCGTATTAGATACAAACAAATCACGTCACGTTTGTAATAATTATAAAATGAGATCACAAAATTACGAAGCGAATAACATCCCATCGTATACATTACATAAATATCAAAAACAAGTTATAAACAACACTTTAAACTCATCTATTAATAAGTAATAACACTATTAGTAATTAAAAATCACTTGCCTATGCCGATGAGGGCTAAAAAGCCGATTAAAATCCACAGTTTATTCATCACTAATACATGAATTCAATCGAGACAAGCGACTCGATGCACGCGCATCCACAAACTAACATGACATGCGCAGGCGCAACCTATACTCATTATATTGGACTGACTAGCTGTGTTATACTGTTACATGATTATCTTCTGTAGCGATGTTTTGCACTAGTATTTGATGGTGATAGGAATTATTTGGGGTCTGGATTTAGGTACGACTGCCTTTAAGTCCAAGATAACCTTTCGAACATAAACTATTGATCCTAATAAAATACTAGCAAGTTAGGTTGTTGTAAGAGGCGATAGAAGCCGGCCGCTTGAAGCTTCGGTGTTTTAATATAATTTAAGGCTACGCTTACACATAAGAGCCACATTTATGTTAGTAGCTAGTTAGTAGCACTTGAAAAATTTGGTACTTATGTTAGCTTCGAACAACATCCTGATTAAGAACGGAATATTATTTTCATTCTAATTTTTGACTTACTGGAAATTGAACCCACGTTATATTGAACAATTGCTTAGCATAGTAACCATTGCGTCATTTGGTTCTTTCATCATCATCATCACATCATAATTGTCCCACTGCTGGGCTCAGGTCTCCTCTCAGTGTGGTCCAGGTCATAGTCCACCACGCTGGCCTATTGCGGATTGGCAGACTTCACACATTTTTCTTCATCTCATCAACCGTGATAGGTAAAAGCTGAAATTTTCATAAATAATCCATTTCCAGGAATTAATTTCTATTTTTTCGTAGTACTATTATTTTTAATTACTCTGTGGCAAGAGTGTTATTTGCCGAGCGTATGTATGCCGATTTTTTTGGTACGCTCTACAGCACAAACTTGACGGATTTCAAAGTGTGAGGTGTCATTGGATTCATTTTTAATCTCTATTGTGTTAGCGACATAAACTATATAATATTTTATTCAGTGTATTATTGGTATCTATACTAATAATAAAAGCTGAAGAGTTTGTTTGAATGCGCTAATCTCAGGAACTACTGGACCGATTTGAAAAATTATTTTAGTGTAAGATAGTCCATTTATCGAGGAAGGCTATAGGCTATATAACATCACGCCAAGATGAATAGGAGAGGAGCAGCAATAAAAAATATTACGATAACGGGAAAATTACGCGGGCGATTGCTAGTTTGCCAATAAGTAAGAATGATTTCGAATCTAATTTAACAAACCGTATACGAAAACAGATATCAATTTTCGTAAAAATATTTTAATATGGGATTTACAATTTTATAAACAGATGATATCATATATTTCTCGTCTTTTGAGGTTATCTTCATTGACACCGGAGAAAAAGAATCGCCGTTTCTTAAACTGTCGGCTCTGATAAACGTGTTTGTCGATATTTCTGAGGATATGTATAGATAAACTAAATGTTATTTGCAGTTTTTATCTCGATGTGTATGTGACATTGTATCTCTTTGGTTCTGGGGAAATTCCCACAGGAAAGACGTTGGGTTCGTGTTTTGGAGAATCATGAGAATATCATCTATTTATAGGTACTATTTATTGTATAAGGTAAGGCAGGGTAAGACTAACACACGGGGCAAGACTAACACTGTCTATTATCTCGATATGCACTTGAAGAAACGACATGTGTGTGTTTTAGCCAAGAACATTTACATTTGTTCTATCTTACAGACTGGTAGAATTTCGTATTTAAGCTATACGTATTGAGATAATAGACAGTGTTAGTCTTGCCCCGTGTGTTAGTCTTACCCCACCTTACCTTATTAATTTTTTTTTTTTAAAGACGTGCGGAGAGTTCCTTTTCCCCGTTTCTTCTCTTCCACATTAAGGCACCTTTACGAAACGGGAGTAGATTAAAAGATGACGTGCATAAGTGTATCATTGATAGATACCTATATAAATAAATGATTTTGAATTTGAATTTGAATTAGGTAGGTAGCTAGGTTAATTTTATAAGGATATTTAAGGACCTAATAAAAGAGCTGATATGAGATAGGGCCACGGTTATATCACGCTATCCTGAGTGAGACCCTTTTTTGTCATAAAAGTAGGTACCTTTGCAACTGCAAACTTGAACCAAGTACCAACCTATTACACTATCGCATATTTGTTACTAGACGATGCCCGTCGTTAATCTATCTATCATAATGTCCTATTCCTCGATGTAAACTATCTGTGTGCCAAGTTTCAGCTTAATCCGTTCAATGGTTAGAGCGTGAAGGATGTAGGTAGATGATAAGGGAAAACAAAGATCAAACAAATTATAAAGGGAAATATAATATAAATAAATATAATATGTGGTAGGATGTCTGCCCAGTCCGCTTGTCTATAGTAAATAAAATAAAAAAAAAAAATTTTTGTAAAAATAGCAGAGATATTCCTAAAAACAACTGTGTTACCTAGTTACTACTTATTTATTACGGAATTCTATGTAATATGACTTTATTTGTTCTATAATTTTTCTTCTACAAGAACCCCTCTTCGGGTAAAGGCTTCCCCTCCTTGTCTATAGAATAAAATATTAAATTATAGCTTTATTTGAACTAGGTCTGAGACAGACAGACGGACGAACGAACAGACGGACTTAGCAGAACTATAAAGCTATTTAAAAACCTATCTGTAACATTAACAAAATGCTTGAATAATATTTTCCTTAAAGAACAAAACACTTTCTTCAGATAACAATTACTATTGGTTATTTTAAATAAAACATCTGTTATCATAATGATAACGGAACGACCCTCTTATCAGGGAATGATAACTGCAAGTGCAATTTAAGACAACGTCCCTCTCTTTCACACTTTACCTGTAGAACAGAGATAGACGACAGGTTTCTGTTACCTATCTATGGTATCATTAAACCGTTATCTTAGATGGATATTGAAATGATAACGGTAGAGATAGATAAAGAACTCTTTGTGACGTCGGTTAGTTAATCTAGTGATATGAGAATTGTTGCAAAACCGGGCTATTTTTTTTCTGGTAGATTAACTTTTATGGTGGAGTAATTACTACCCTTGCTAGCATGAGCCTTGCCGAAAGGTCATAGCAACGGTAGTAGCATTTTAAGAGAGCTGTCAAAATTAGTCCTTAGTACCTAAAACTTAACTGTACTTAAGCAAACCAAAACAATTTTCAATATTAGTATCATCAATATTAATTATTGACCAAAAAAATACCATGCCATTTATGTATAGTCTGCCATCTATTGGAAATTTGTTGGAACTATTTTACTTCGACCGTGATGCTATTATGGGCTGCAAGTCTACGCTCGTACTATGCTTAGTGTTAATCTTAATAGTTTTTAGAACTACTAGTAGATGTCGCTGAAACACCGTATGTTTTAAATTAGTCTATAATCGGCTCTTGATGTGTAATTATAATTATTTATTAGTTTTATTTAAAGCAATCGTTGTGGTTTTTTGAATATAATTTTTCAATTAATTTATTTTATTGTAAATACCAACATGTATTGTTACTGTCTTTAAAAATGTTTTATTATGATTACATTACTTATCTACATAGGATGACTTTCTCAAAGAATTTATCACATCAATAGTGTATTGCATGTTAATTATATTTAAAAATAACTGAACAGATGTGCATTAGTCTATGGTTTAATTTCTTTTTCAATATAAATTTAACTTACGTAACATAACGTACTGAAATAATGTACCAACACGTAAAATCCTTAATCCTACAATACAGCTACCTAGTAACAGTACATTTTCAGATAAAATCCAAACAAACTCCGAAGGTCACGTTCGCAAAATATCGAAGCAAAAATTCGGCGCGACATTGACAGAGGTAAATGACCTTGGAGACCAAGGTTGTCCTTGGACCAAGGCTATGGCCTCGCTGTGGCCTCGTCGTGGCCTCGTCGCGAGGCCAGCGCGTCCTTAACCTTGGCAATACCTTGAGGGCAAGGTCTCGAACGACATGCGTGTGACGTCATATTCGCACGTAATTATCATGGTGTGACAAGTGCTGCCATCTTGTGACAAAACGCGGGCACTTATGGCTTATGTCATTTGCCGACACTGCTTTTTACGTTTAGGTAGCTAATTTATTGCGATTTATTATATCGCGGGCATTATTTATGGTGTAATTATAGTATGAGTGGTTTGTATGATGGTCAAATTTTATTTATTTTACTGTCTATTACATTACCACCTATGTATGAATGTACGTATCGAATCTAAAAACGTATTTTTTTTGGATTATGCCAGGAGAAGGGTAACGCTTTTCGATCGTATGTAATAGTAGTAGTAATCGTATGTTTTTTTGTTACTTGACTTGGACCATGAATATTTCTTTAATAATTATGGATTATGGAGATCCCTTAAATGTTTTGTAGTCGCATTTTTCTTTTCATTTTATTTGCTACTAGTTAAATCAACTAATTAATTAATCCCTTTACAGATTGTCGTTGTCAGTAATTAATACAACAGTGGAACCATTTTTAATCTACCCGTAGTTGAGTTATTTGATAAGAGATGGCGCTATGTGTTGTTTGTAGGTGGAGTCTCTTTAAATAAAAAGTTATTACTTACTGGTTTATTTAAGATCAATAAATTTATAAAATTTGTGTATTTGAGTTTAAAATGAAATTAAACAGCATTAATAGGACTATGGAAAAAAAACAAGTGAAATTTTTAAAACAAATTTAATAAAAAAGCATACAAAAATTAAAAAACAAATTTATTTAAATTACCTAATGAAAACAAATGAATTAAATAAGTTATTAACAACAACTATTTTACACAATACATCATATTTTCGGTTGTCATGGTAACTTTAAAATTAAATTATTGTTTAAAATACTATTAATTGTAACAAAAAAGTATTGTATTTAAACAAAACTAATGAAATAAAACAACATTTAAATCAAAATATAACAGAAAATAATTTGTCAACAAAATCAAAATGGGTTATAGATCACATCGATAATATCACTTAGAACTCAATAATAACGAAGCAGGTACATTTATTACTAATAATGGCATAATAATAGTTTACTGTTAAACAGAACAAAAATATAATGTAGAAGAAAATATCTCTATTCTATACAACAAAATAATAATAAAAAAATTATGTATAACAGAGGACAAAAAATAAATAATAAGAAAATTCCAATGTAGATTTCAAATCTACTAAAGAATTATGATAGATAATAATGATAGTAAGCGATAGAAAATTCATAGAAAAACTGCTTTAAAAAATTAAAAGAAAGTAAAAAATAATCATAACAATTGATAAACTGCGCATAAAAAATAAGGCGAGAAAGCAGTCCAAGAAGAAATTAATTTCTAATGATGCGTTTAAAATTATGTAGAAAAACAAATATAATAATAATAAGGTTATAAAATTTATTGTCATTTTAAAATAACTAGACTAGCTAGAAGAGCCATTAAAAAAAACATTCCATAACTTTTCTAATACCTACTTTCGGTCATCATTTATTACGCTTACATTAGCACCAAGATTCAAGCATATACCAGGCATATACCTAAACTGCTACACACTATTATACTTAGAACAAAATTATTCTCTCAAATTCTTTCATTCTCTCACATCCTTTCTGACTTTATCCTTTATTTTCTGCTATACTTCCTACTTACTCTCCACTTTCCAATTTCTCGTCTCCTTTCACTTTCCCTTCTATTTCCGTCTATATTTTCTACTCTACTTATTCCTCACTCTTTCTCTTCCATTCTTCTTTTGTTTCTTCCTCTATTCCTTCTATATTTAAATATTTACCTCTAAAACACCTCTTTTCTAAACAAAAATCCAAATTGGTTGCACTTGACTCGTAAAACACGTGCTAATTGTGGCGGTCCGCAGTAGAACACTGTCACCTTGCCTTGCCTCTGTTCTTGGATCCGTTGGAAGACTTTGTCCCAATTTGGTCTTCCTGCGTTTGTACGAGTCTTCAGACCAGTTATTAGGTCGCGTTTTTCCTGTGAAATTATAAAATTGTTTGGAGTCTTCAAGATTACTTTGCCAATAAGCTAAAAAAATATATAAAACTGCTTGGAAATACATATTACAAATGTTTTTTCAACTGATCTATTCTAACGTCCCGAACGCAATGATTACCATGCCAGGCGACGATTCAATGGATTAAAAATTGTTGTTATTGATGTAGGCGTGTGTTTCTGTTTGTCCATGGCACCAAATATACAGGAAATCCTACTATTAGGCTTTGAGTGTGTAATTTTATTTAACATCTAATATTCTGCATTAAACTTTCCATAATATTCTCATACCTAATAGTATCATTACTACGTTGACCTCATTTAAACCTTCATTATCAGTTACTTCTATCCTTTTATGCCGCAAATCAAGCACTACAATTTATTTGGCATAGAATGCAACATTATAATCACCTTTTCATGCAGCAAATCCAGCGCTAACTGCAGTCCTACTGCCTTCATATCACTCCGCTGCAGCGCACTTGTGATGTACATGTGCATCTCGAGGAACCTTGCTCCGAGCTCTGCCTGCTCGATCTCTAGTTGAGAGAGTAGCGATACAAACCACTCGAATGATCGTTGTTCCCGGTTTATCCAGAAGAAGTCTACCTGGAGAACAAAATGATAGTAAAGATGAAGAACTCGGTGAAGAACTTAATGGAAAAGATCTATGTGAAATTGATCAATATGCAGATGAAAGTGATTAAGAACATAACGATAACGAAGACGATGAAGTAGATGTTGAAGTTTGGCAATTTAATGCGTCTGTCTATGTTTGGTAAGTTAGTGCCTATGGTCGATAATTTTCTGAATTATCTATTTATCTATCGATAGTTTAGAACGTAACAATTAGTTTTATGTGTCGATTTACAATAGCGAAATAGTGATATAACCCCCACTTACCTTCTTCAAACTCATGATCTTAGTAAGATCGCTGGCCCACGTGTGGTTACACTTGGGACAGACGTTCCTGGAGCTCCAATATCTGTACATGATGGACTGTAGTATGGAGGCGAAGGGAGTAACGCCGATGCCGGCTGCGATCAAAACGGCATGTTGAGCGCGAAAGATATGAGAGGATGCTGCACCGTATGGACCATCTAGGTAGATCTAGAACACGAAAATTACGTATAGCTTACTTTTTATAGGAAAACGAGTAAACGAACAGACAAGACACAAGATCATAATGGTCCCATGATCATTAGTGACTAAAATTTTACTTACAATGTTTTATGTGATGAAGTAATAATGGTTTGTAATCACACTATTTGTGACACTTACCTTAAGAGGTTTTCCAGTAGGATAATTAGAAAGAGTAGATTCGCTGTTAGAAGATTCTGAAGGACTGACGACATTGATGGCGGGATTGTCGTTGGTTTCCACATCTCTGACTGATAAACTCTTGGATAGTCTTCTTCTAGCTGAAAAAATGATGGAAAAAATATTTTTAAAAAGTAACCCAGTGTTTAATCTTGAGATTTCGAAAAAGCTGAAAAAAATCTACATCTAAAAGTATCGGAAATCCTAAACTAGTAAATGAGTAGAGATTCACTTGATTTTATGTAGGAACCAAGTTGAAACATACACAGTCTCACTTTTCCTTGTATGGTATTGTCATATAACGCTAAAAGAAAAGGTTCCTTTTCCAATATAACAGATAACGCTATAACGTATTCCATAAAACTGACCCTATCAATTTTAACTTTAGTAGTAAGCCTTAATGCACTAAAGTATATATATACCATATATACCATGGGCCACTAGGCCAGCGTGGTGGACTATTGCCTGTACCCCTCACACGAGAGGAGACCTGAGCCCAGCAGTGGGACAGTTATGAGTTATGATAATGATCGATTCTAAAGCCTCACTTCAAAACTCACCCAAGCTCAAGATGCTATCATCAGACCTTCTCCTCTCCTCCCTGTCAACACTGGGCGACTTGAACGCGATGATAGTGGGCTTGTTCCTCATGTAGCGGAAGCTGTGTGCGGCGGCGCGGAGCTGCGGTGGGTGCGGGGTGCGCGGGGACTGCGAGCGGAGCGCGCGCCGGAGAGAGCTCTCCGCGAAACTACGCTCGGACTCACAACGCATGTAGTCTTGCAGGCTGCAGTAAAAGACAAAGAAAAATATCATCCTCTGATGCTGTCGGGTTAGCAGCAAACGGCTTGACGAATTCCTACTTAAGATGAGGCATTGGATTCGTCTTGATTGTGGAAATGATATAGGTTATATGTTTTTTATTAAGTAATTAAACTTCGTTTAGATCATTGGTTCCCAACCAGTGGTCCGTGGACCACCAGTGGTCCGCAGAAGTCAAAATATGGTCCGCGAACGATTTTACATTTTGCAGGCGGTGAGCCGTTTTAGTTTAGTTCGACAATTTGAGTAACAATATTAGTCCAAAATACAAGCTCAGAAATCACATTAATACAAAATTACAACAGTTTATCCTACAAAATATTATTATTTCTTGTTTTGTAATATCCTACTAATTTGCTGATTAAAGATTCAGTTGGAATATTACAGTTAATTTTTTTTACTTAGATAATGGTCCCCGCTAACAAGAATTATATAAAAGTGGTCCCGAACTAAGAAAAGGTTGGAAACCCCTGGTTTAGATACAGACGCTGCTATTGTTTGTATTATCGTTAGTGTTAAAAGATCGTCGAAAACAGTCGTAGATGATAAGGAATACAAACGCAATGAGACGTTGTTTCTTCCTAGCGTTGTTATAGACGTCGGGCATCGAGCTAGATTTCTCTAGCAGCCGTAGGGGAGACAGAAAACTTCGAGCTGGTTTCACTGAAACGTAAAGTATTAATTATTAAGAGACATGTAATTTAAAATAGTGGAAAGATAAGCCGTAAAAAGAAAGTATGATGAATTAAGCGCTTCTGTTGGAAAAATAAATGACAATCTTGGTGAAACAAAGACATAAGCTATCAAAGATGAAGAAAGAACCTGGTAATCCATTGGAGGGAAGACCCTCATCCATAGTGAAGCCCTCATTAGAGTAGCCGTCGGGAGAGAAGTCCACAGAACGTTTCTTGGAACTACTCGATCCTTTCCTACTCTTGTTACTGTGACAGGAACTCGAGCGGTTCACTCTTCTGATGGAGAAATTAAGGCAAGTGTTAATAAACCAATCTCAGGCGAATAGGAGATAGTGAATGGAGTTTTTGCGAAGGATGTTCTTTTGATCTGAAGTTAAGAAGAGGTATTTTAAAAAGTGATTGTGTACAGTATTTGAATGAAGAACAAACACATTTGAATGAAGAACAGAACGCCATTTAAGAGAAAATTTTCAATGGCTTTCTAAGATAGACTCTTAAACTGAGAACGGTTTTGAAATACAAGCTTATGTTGGGATCAAAATATTTCAAAGTACATGAAATAAACAATTGATTGAAGTAATGAATAATGTAGGAAGTATAAAAAATATTTATGTTTTATTACTCACTCTTGTGGGATGGAGTCTATTCCATGTAATCGCTCCTGTTCACTTTCAAAATACGAGTACAAACGATTCGTCCACTCGCCAACTCCACGAATATGGAGCCACAGGTATTCTAGAACAAAATTAACCACTTAATTTAACACTGTAATGGATTCCAAATATGATCTTTGAATGATTAAAAAAATTAATTCCGTAACAATTGTTTAAAATGTGCTTAATTTTTCAAAAGTATCTAACCCTATTAGATACGATTATCTAAGGGTTCTCATGG
This sequence comes from Lerema accius, assembly GCA_001278395.1. Taxonomy (NCBI): domain Eukaryota; kingdom Metazoa; phylum Arthropoda; class Insecta; order Lepidoptera; family Hesperiidae; genus Lerema; species Lerema accius. The sequence continues at coordinate 34,103 of LGAG01001053.1, read as the reverse complement.
CTTTGACCAGTTAAAACTTAAACCACAGTTAAACATCTACAAAGCCTTATTTGTCGTCATTTTTAGGTTTTAGTTCACCATCGAAAATCTTTAATGCGAATTGCATAGTCTATATAAGGTATCTATCTCTCAATATCCTACCTTCCAAATCTGGAGCACTACTGATGGTGAAGGGATGCCACTCGTAAGTGGCAATGGCTGGGATATTAACAAACACGTAGTCGCCGGCGTGGAACTCGAACAACGGTGGTCGTTTGACCACTAAATGTGTTACTCTGGATGGAAGTAGAATACCAGAAGAAATGTAGGTTTGACCACGCTTTGATCTGCGAAATTTTGGGGAAAAAGTTAGTGAGTAAGATGCCTGCGTTAGTTACATACAAGTAACATTTTAGAAAGCAGATACTTTTAAAATTGGATACATTACCTCATCCAAGTAAGTCTTACAATTCTCTCAATAATATAGGCGGCTCCAGGAAAAATGAACCATTTCCAGAAGTTGGGCGCGTGGAAGATTAGAAGGACCCAGAATGGCACATACAGCAAATGAGTCCAGTAGAATATCTAAAACGATATTAATGGAACTTTCACAAAAAAATAAGAATCAAGTTGAAAGCTTTAATCGCAATACTCATGATGAAAAAAGTTTAGGGACGCGATGTATCTAGATATTGATTCAATAAGATGCGTTGAAATTATTTGCTATGGAATTAAGTAATGTTTAGTGGTACATCAATTTAGCCCCAATCAATAATCATAAAACAAAAAATTATAGAGCTACAAAACGTTCCAAAGAGATAGACGTACCTACATACACACAAATCCATCCATCCTCTTTCTGATGCAGTCAAAACTAACCTCAAAACTCCCTCCTCGTCTGACAGCAGACCGGCTGCACACAGTCATGACAGTCAACACCACACACAGCGCCAGGCCGGTGGGGTTAGCCGCGCCCGGTACCAGGCCGAACAGACCCGGCCGCGGGGTACCCACCCATTCCCAAAGGGTGTAGTTGTTAGCATTGAGGGTGGGATCGTTTACTACTATCAAACCTGTTGAAGAAGTGAGATGGTGAGATGTTAACTCTGAAAGGAAGACCAGAAATCAAGAAAATTACGTGATTTCTGAAATTTGTAGAAGATTGAAGATTCATTCAGTTCTACTTTTAGGATATCATTTGCCACGTATTCAAATTGTGAAATAAGTTTTCTCTTGTGAAATGCTTTGACATGAGGTTCTTAAGAAAAAAGCTGTCTTTCAGGACCATACAATACGTTCAACTATTAATTACTGATAACCATAAGCGATGATGATCAAATTCACCGTCATCGAAACCCATGACTACCTAATTACTGACTCGCGTCTTCTCTAACAACATGTGTGATACAGGTCATTCATTACGCTAGCCAAGTACGAATTAGTAAAATACACACTCCCTGATTACTTTCTGACGAACTCCTAAAATCACCCTGGTGTTTCCTCAAGACATCTACTTCCACGTCAATCGTTTAAACAATAATATAAATACTAACTGAAGTTACACAGATGCATGATAGTATGGAGGATGCTATACAGGATGATGAGGAAGCCGGTCAGCTTGTGCAGATAGACGTGATGGTCCAGCGGGAGGAGGGCGCCGGCGCCGCGGACACGGAGGAACGTGATGCAGTGCCGGAGCATGAGAACTAGCACCCAGGAACAGGTGAAGTTGAGGCATTGACCTGGAAAAAGAAGATTCATTTGATAGATAAGTAACTTGGGTAAAATTGGAAGATGATACCAAAAGGTATTTTAAAAGAGAAATTTTATCCCTTAAAGTTAATTTTGGTTGAAAACTGACTGACCTGATACCGTGTCGGCTCGGTGTAATAGGTATAAAAAGTCAACTGTTTGGTGCTTTGATTTCACTTAGGGTTTATGTTGTTAAGTATAGAAGATTATCTAAGATTTTGCTTTCACTTAAGGTAGAATATACAAAAACCAGATATGGGCATATTCTACCTGTTTTATAAATAAACAAAATAAACTTACCACAAGCTCTGGCAAATATAACAAACACATTGGACTCTCGATACTCCACTATCCTGGCGACGAAAAGACCGAAATTAACGAGGAAGAAGACAGCTAAGTAGATAAGAAACACGTAGTTATTCTTGAAATACGGCAAGGACAAGTGATAGGGCTTCATCTTGGCAAGTTTTCTGCAGAAGGAAAGGTGTTCTTGCTTTGGATTTGGAGGCACAAGCCACCGATCGATACTGAAAGAAATACAGAAAAGAAATAAAAAAATTAAAGAAATTAAAAAAATATATATTATAAAGTATTAGTCATGTTTCCTACTCTGTTAATATGGTTTTAAACGATTTAGAAATATGAAACGAATCTTGCTTAGATTTATAAAGCAAAAAGTGAAATTTAAAAAATACTGTAGGTAATGAACCTTTATAAAAAAGTCCACAGTAAAATCTATAATAATCACAAAATATTAAATAGCTTATCAAATTGAATAACTATATTGATAACATTATTCTAAAGTAACACTACACATAATTATTTTCTTAACATTACGGATCTATACTTGTGAATCAATAGTTATACAATAAACACTTTTTCTTTTGCTATCTTCCTTCCTTCCTTTCTTCAAGTAACTAATAAATCCCAAGACTTGCCTGATGGATAAGTTCTCCAATAATCCGCCATGTTTGTTGAGCTGATTCCTCAAGCCTTCATACGTGATGGCTCCTCTTTGCTCAGTGTCAGCGTCTTCAAACATGGCTGTGGTGAGGTCTAAGAGTTGTTCGTCACTGAACTGCATACCATTCTCCTCCATACAAGCTCTCATTACGTGTTGGAGTTCCCTGTGTTGTATCAGACCATCACCTGGATACAAGGTAAGTATTACTGTTTTAATTTTGAAGTAAATGTCGGTAAGATCTTCCTATCTCTTTGGTGTCAGTAATGTGATAATGGAACAATTGTGAAATTTATCAGGACCGTTTTATAATTTACCAAACAAAATTAGAATGCTCCTAATTCTTCGGACCTCGAATATTTAAGTTTGATTTGTAAATCAGATCTTTGGGGGGCCTTATACCACTTACTACATCGTGGTCCTTCTGTTCGTTCATTGCTATTTCAGTTAGTTGCTTTAAAATGTTTCTATATACTCACCATCCAAATCATAAACCTTGAACAGAAACCGTATCTTATCTTCTGGAGTATGCATGCCGAAGCGATGGACAGCCTCTATAAACTCATGATGAGAGATTGTTCCAGAATTGTCTTTGTCGAATATTTGGAACACTCGCTCCGTGAAGAAGGGCTGTAAAATTAAGTAAATTTACTCATTTAAAAGTCGTGGGAACGGGTTGGGCAAGTAGTTTGATGGACCGATAACCGTTCGTGAAGAAATGTTATCGAATGGAAACCATTGAAATAAGCAGGGGACGCTTGCCTGCCAGACGATCAGGACCACTCAGAATGGCGCAAATAAGGAAAGGTATATTTCAAATAGTTGACATTAAAACGCTGATCTTTTAAGCACTATTTAGATTATTAAAGGTGTAATTTTGTTAGAAAATGATACAGTTATAGTCAATAGAAGGTAGATAACATCAACAATAGTGACTTTCGGTCTTCTCGAATTGACTGAAATGGTTCTAAATTCAAACATAAATCACTAACAATACAAACCATTCGTTCGTAAAACAGCTAAGTTTCCCTTAAGATATGGAATAAATGAACTACGTACATTCTTGGAGACGACAATTTTCTGGAACTGTTCTCGAGTGATTTCCTTCTGGTCTCCTACAGTCTGCTGGAACAGCTGCTCCAAACGATCCACACTGGTCTTGTCGATACCTTTACGAGGCCTGGAAATAATACACTTGCTCTTAGAAAAACTTTCATTACTGCATACAGGCTTTTAATGAATCACTTTTCTTATGTTTCTTACAGTTTAAGAGAAACATTATGGACACGAAAGCTAGCCATACATAGCTACTTCAAGCTTGAAACAGTCGACAATTGTAAGTGCTGCTACAAATCTGCACGAAATTGCTTGAAGCTGCTGATGTAGACTGCTTCAAACTGCTAGTTTGACCCGTTTAAATTGCATAACTCGTGCATGCTTTTATACCCTCCATAAAATAGTCGTGAATTAATTTCTATTAAGCGCATTGGAAATTAGAGTTGCCTGTAAAATTCTAAGTTGCCAGAGTGTTAAGAATTATTTAATTTGTTATCCAGCCATCTTATTTTGAGTAATTAAGATATCTAGGTACAAAAGGGAACAATGTTATTTATTAGTAGACTTATAAGCCTCTCATACAACTCCTTTATATCCCGAATTACTGTTATTTTCTTTTTTCTTTTTATTATCATCATAATTTAGATATTACCGAGTACAAGATACAGCTGAAATGAACTCCATTATTTCATCAGCTGTAGCGTATCCGTCGCCGTCAGTATCCACTACACGTAGAAGTTTATTTGTAACCTGAAATATTTTAGACATAGTACAATCATTAAGGTACTTACATAGTAAAATAGGTAACCCATTTTAAGTAGGGTTCTTTAGAAACATTGCGCAGAGTAAATCTGTAGGCGCGGCAACAAAAGCTACCTATAATAGTTTAAATTTAGTTATTTGTATCGTGTTACTGACCACTCTGTTCTTCAAGATTTGCTGGAAGCTGTCGAGGGTAATGACCCCGTCTCCGCAGAGGACGTACGCGACGCTTTCCACCTGCTCCAAGAATTCCAGCTGCTTCTCGTCTCTGATTGAGAAAAGACTATACGACAATAACATAAACACAACTGGTTAAAATTTTCTAATCTATAGTACTATCGTCTTTAGATAAATCTATTTTTACCCGACTACGGCGAAGTTAAAAGGAGGGTTATGACTTTGACCGGTATGTATGTATGCAAGTTCACCTGTTCCCTCCTACCTCCTAAACTACTAGTCATAATTTGATAAGTGGGGTATCATTAGAAGCGTCTTGTTATTCAAAACACTTTTAGTTGTTAAATTATGGTGGTTTTGGGCTCACTGCAATGTTAAGTGGTAATAGTGTAAGAGTTAATTGATTTATGTAAAGTAGTAGTACCTAATTAACAGAAAAACAGCTAGAAAAACACAAAATCTGACTGCTTATAGTTAAGAAGAGAAGCACATTACATTTTACGAGTAGGTATGTGCTATATCCATGAAGCCATTTGTTCTGGAGTGCGTGCCAAAAAAGTGTATATCCTACTAATATTATAAATGTGAAAGTTTGTAAAGATGTTTGGATATTTGGATGTTTGTACGTCCTTCACGCTCTAACCGTTGAACGGATTAAGCTGAAACTTGGCACACAGATAGTTTGCATCCAGGAATAGGACATAGGATAGATTTTATCCCAATTATAGGTTCCCTTGGGATACATTCAATATTTTTAACTACTCTTCCGCTGGCGTCGTCTAGTTATTGTATATTTACCCTCTGTATGTCGCAGTTAAGTAAAAAATACTTTTTAAACTTAATTCACAATACTTACGTAAATCGTTCCTTGAGGAACTCCAACCAGTCTTCCTGAACGAGGTGATCCTTTCTTTCCACATCGAAGAGACGAAATATCCTCTCCAATAAATCCTGGAAATAATTGATACATTTGTTTATGCTACTCGACAACAGAAGACGCCTTGATACATTATTTTTGGAATAGACTATGCTTATTTGAAAATGTAACAAATACTAAATATAAGTGATCGTTTTTTGTTCTATATCATTTTTACATCTGAAGTTGGAACTATTATTAACACGCTGTAAAACTATTAATTCTAGCAGTAATTGCTTACATTTAAGAATAGTTACAGATCAATATTATTTTTGGGTAAAATTCATATTTTTATCATTCAAAATTAGACTGCTTTTAATTATTTCAAGAGTATTATAAGGGCTAAAAACAACCACTCAGACAGCGACAGCACCCCACTCCCCTCCGCCGAAGCAGAGGAGCGAACGATCATCGAGGGCTGATGGTGAGCCACCACCGCCCGCCTCACGCTCAGGGCGCCGCGCCACGTCTCCTCATCGCGGCTGGCGACATCTCACATGGTGTGATAGTCTCGTGAAGAGCTTACTATAGAAATGATCCTATGAAGTAAGGTCTTGCTGATACTCAACGAGCGCCGGGATGTCTATACACGCCGCGAAGTCTCAACACCGCGATTCAGATATACCTACTCTTTTTTAACAGCGACATCTGTTGCGGAATATTGGAAGCGTTTCGTCTATAAATACACCAAAAAATTTTGGTGCAGGAGCTCTATCCAAAAAGTTTTATGGTGTTTACCGCACGATGCCGCACAGAAAGCAATCTATTTTCAGACCTAATTCAGACATTCCGAAACAAATTACATAGCGTAAAACGATTTTGGCTATTATCTGTTCAACAGAAATGCACCATTGCATGTTAATTTTAAGATCTTTAACGAGCTCAATATCATCTTATAGATTAAATTGAGTTACTGTTTTTAATTGCTTATTGACTTAAATTTACTTGTTTAGCCTTCATACAGTACTTGTTTTTTTATCTTCCTGAAATGGAAATTATTTTGAATGTTTCTCACTCGATATCTCTTTTAAAACCGAGTGGTTAATCCAAAAAATCACTAAGAATTTCATTTTCAAATCTGTTTTTTAGTTTGAACTACCTACGTCGCCGATGCCATGCATCGCAATATTAGATTCAAAAAAGTTCAAAAATATTACAATAGATGTCGTTTATGAACATCTCCATCGACTTAATTTGTTTGAATTGCACACTAAATGTTTCCAATATTTCGCAACAGATGTCGCTGTTAAAAAAGAGTAGGTATCTCTGAATCGCGGTGTTGAGACTTCTCGGCGTGTATAGACATCCCGGCGCTCGGTGAGTACCGGCAAGACCTTACTTCATAGGATCATTTCTATAGTAAGCTCTTCACGAGACTATCACACCATGTGAGATGTCGCCAGCCGCGATGAGGAGACGTGGCGCGGCGGCGCCCTGAGCGTGAGGCGGGCGGTGGTGGCTCACCATCAGCCCTCGATGATCGTTCGCTCCTCTGCTACGGCGGAGGGGAGTGGGGTGCTGTCGCTGTCTGAGTGGTTGTTATTTAACCCTTATAATACTCTTGAAAAAGTTAAAAGCAATCGGATATTGCGTGATAACAAGCTGAATTTTACCCAAAAATAAATATTGATCTGTACCTACCACGGAATACAGAGAACTGTATACCTACGCTTAAATGTAAGCAATTACTGCTAGAATTAATAGTTTTACAGCGACTTGGTTTGGTTTCTGTTTTTTTTTTTCATTTTCTTCCTATTTATGTAATTCAAAAATTACATCTAACTGTAATTATTTATTATTATGTTGTTCATTCTTCTCAATCTACTCGTATGTAGGTAAATACCTGAAATGTAAACTGTACTATGAAAAATTTGAAATCAAACACTTAAGACAATTTGAAATTTTACACTATGAAACATTTGAAATTTTATACCCCGATTTTTTTTTGGATTGTTTTCTGTGGCTCGGTAAAAACAAAAACAGAAAACTGTACAGAATTTATTTGCTATACATTTACAAAAATATAATACGATCTGATGACCGAATTAGATACTAATAATCCGGTCTATGATGGCTACTACATCTGATCACATCACACTTCAGTCACGAAGTCACGAATCCCCTTGAGCCACGGTATAGAGACTAGCAGTACTTAAACTCATGTATGTACTTCGTTTCTATACCCGAACCTATACCTAACCTACACCTCGTTTTCTTCGTCGTGATTTAAAAAGTAAACAATCTTGGCACTACTTTTATTTCATTAAGGTAAGGTGGGGTAAGACTAACACACGGGGCAAGACTAACACTGTCTATTATCTCGATATGCATTTGAAGAAACGACATGTGTGTGTTTTAGCCGAGAACATTTATGTTTGTTCTATCTTACAGACTGGAAGAATTTCGTATTTAAGCTATACGTATCGAGATAATAGACAGTGTTAGTCTTGCCCCGTGTGTTAGTCTTACCCCACCTTACCTTGATTTTAAAAAATATTTAGAAGCATACAGAAATTTATTATAACATTAAATTACTCTTTATTCTTTAGTTTTTTTAAATTTGTATCTGTCTTATTTTTAATTAGATAATTACAATAAAAGACACTGTAAGATTGTTTACTTTTTAAATCGCGACGTAAAATACGAGGTATATTTAAGCGTTATTCGAGCGCTCACTATGGAGTTTAACTACTGTTAGTCCCTATATTATATGCTTGAACGGTAATTTCGATCGGAACGTGACGATTTGATCACTTTGACCCTGTGGCCCTATCGCCCTATCAGATGATCTAATACTTCTTAAACTTGGTAACTTGATGATCCATATTGCGCAGTGGTGCTACGTCGAGTGGTTAACAGGGTTCTGAGTTTGATTCTCAATGAGGCAAAAAATTAACTGTTGAATTTATACGTCTGTTCTCGGTCTGGGTGTATCCTTTGGCTATTTTTGTTGTTCGTGGCATTTACGACACAGGGAATCCTACATTACTATAAATTGTACATTATATTAGTCTTTTAAACATAGCTTTTTCCCTCCTGTATGACCCTAGGTATGTCTTTTATAAAGCCGATAATAACTATGTTAGCTCAGACCAAAAAATATAATAAACTCAGTGTTCAGAACAAAAAAGTGAGATATATTTTTTTCTTTTTTTTACAATCTGACGTACTCGTATGTCACCAAGCACGGTCTGCCGAGAAAAGTTATCATTTGTTATTAACGTTATGTTTTCCCTACTACCCTTCCTTATTCCGACGACTGCATCTATATATTTTTTGGTCTGTGCATTAAGCCTTGCGTTGCTAGAGGTTGAGGATCACTGTAAGTAACCAAAAAAATTTCTAATAAAAATAATTAATTTTTAAAATGGATTTTTTAAAATCGTCTATCTTATATGAAACGCTGAGCAATATACTGGACATTAGTTACTTAATTCCTTCTAAATCGTAACATATTATTACCATTACAATTATCTATGGTCTATAGTCTATTCTATAGTCAAACTGTACACCTGACATGCATAGTCGGGTGAACTCAATCACGGCAATACCTATAAATTACTTACGATAAATTAGGTTACATTTGAATAATTGAACATAGGATGCATGTGTATGCTCAAACCGATTTTATCACCTGTACATAAGGGCAATTGTCGTGTGAACCGTTATTGAGAGTATTTAGAGGTAAGATTATAACAGATGTTGTATTTTGTATGTAAATGAGTGTATGAGGTAATTCCGAGAGTGTAATTATAATTAATCTTTGAGGTTCTTTAAAAGCGCTCATAGCCCGGCGGCTAGCGACGATCGTAAACGGTTATTAATAAAAATAAAAATAAATTATCTCGCCACTTTTCAGGGAGTCCTAAGTTCAATTCCTAGGGAAACAGAAAGAATGATGAATTCAAATCGAGTTCTCTGTCTGGATGTTTATCCGTTGTCTATTGCTATTAAAATGTATGCTAAAGATTTTTAGCCACAAAAATTTGTATATGTCATTTTTTTCGCCGTGATTTAAAATGTAAACAATCTTACAGTGTCTTTTTATTGTAATTATCGATTTAAAAATAAGACAGACACAAATAAAAAAAATATTAAAAAATAAACAATAATTTAATGTTAAAATAAATTTCTGTATACTTCTAAATATTTTTTTGAATTAATGAAATACATAAAAGTAGTGCCAAGATTGTTTACTTTTTAAATCACGACGAAAAAAACGAGGTATACATGCGTTCGAAGTACCTACCTATATTACCCGCCGTCTTTAGCAGTCGGTTAAAAAGTGAAGTAGCCGGTTATCAGACAGGAAGCCGCGAACTCGTTAATTAATTTAACACCAGAATGTCGCTGTCTAATTAATTGATTATCTGCTGATAAGACGGTTAATTGATCGATTGTCGGAATAGAAGAAATGTTAACTATCCATCATGTTTGTTGTCGAATAAAAAACTGACTACCTATCAGCGTTGCCAGAAATGCCAGATATATTTTGTAGCAAGCTTGTATATTTTGTACAATGAAAACTGTTTTCTGAATAAAAAGAAAAACGGAAAATAATCAAAGTGAAAAATAGTTTTAAAATCCCAAAAAGCGGGACAAATTCTGTCCCGTTTGGGACATCTTATTTTTCATAAAAAAATCGGGACGTCCCGCCAAAAGTGGGACATCTGGTAAGGCTGCTACCTATCCCGATTATCAACTCAGATAGTCGTAATTTTTACATACTATGAAAGCGTGGAACTTTAGATTCTTACAGTTCCTGGGACTAACGCGTTCTTGAGTATAGTTATGAGCTTTAATCGCCTGTAATAAGGCTTATTTTCCTAAAATTTACATTCCTTGGACCACTTATCAAGAAAAATGCACGCACGTACACGAAGTCAAACTACTATTGAAGTCAAATTTTATAATATGTGTTCAGAAAGCTAAATTTTATATATGTGTCACAAATATATTTTAATCAGAAAATAAAGCAAAACCCACACTACCATACTGCATTTGGTAGACAGATCAACGAAACTATACACTAAATATATTGCAGAACAACATCTGCATGGTCTCCTAGTACTTAAATGAAAACATTAGATTAAAATGTAACCTACAATTAGACGATGCAATCGTTGTAATTGAGCAGTGTTATCTATTAAATTAATACTGTAATGGTAATGCTGACTGTACTTTTGTCTTTTTAACTAGATCAATGTCGTTACTCGCACGCACCGAGTACAGTCAGCAAAATTATGGATGTAGCTTAAAAACGATGCGCGAAAAAAAATATCGTAATGTATAAAAAATAATTTAATTAGCCGTTAGTAGTAATAATGTGATTATATAAGTCTTTACTAATAATAATATTAATCGCAATAAGAGACAATTTCATTTCAAATATAATTTAAAAAATAAAATATAACCTATGTTTTTTTAATATGGAGACTAATCCAATGACACCTATTACGTTGAAATCCATCAACCCATTTCGACTGTACAGCGTACCAATTAAACGGACATACATACATACATACATACGCTTGAAAAACATTACCCTCCTTACCGATCAATGTTCGACTCTTTACGTATTAATAAATAGATTTAATTTTATATTTTCAATACATCGACACCTTGATTTACATAACTTTGAATTTTAAGACCCGATTTGATTTGCTGGCTGTACAAATAAAGCAATATGCCGCCATTCCGTTATAAATGTGACAATCGTGACATCGGTATTAACTTCTTGTTCCTATAACACACGAGTATACAGAGATTATTGTCGCAACAAAGTCGCACAGTCGCAAGTGTGTAACACCAATTTGAAAACAGTGTCTCCTATGATCTCAGATCCCTAAGGATTACCCGTATTCTGTTTAAATGTGTTGGCGATTTGTTTTCAATATAGCTGTAATCTTACCCGACTGTTAGAAGTAGGGTTATGTTTTAGAACGTATATCCATTTCTTAGGTACGCTCTACAGTCTGTTTGATGAACAGTTTGACGAATTTCAAAGGAAGTGGTGGCATTGAATCTTCGCCATTGTAAGCCTGTCCAATGTTTTCAATCAAGCTTTTTGTTTTTCTATTAATCATTACTAGTTGATTGACGGACAGACAGACAGACGTATGGAATCCTCAAAACAATTACATGAATATTCAAGCATATTAATTGATATCTGTCAACTTCAACACAATTATTATATACCCGACGATCGGATTTCCGGTCCGACTACTGACTACTATTAATTTATCAGATTTAATTATTATTCGATTATTTGATTTACTTTTGATTGATGTTTTAATTTAATCTGATTTCTACTATCTCCGATTCATAACACTTTTTTGTTAGGTAAAGAAATAATTTAATTTATGTTATGACTAGCAATCGAATTTGCGGTTTTTATTGCTGCTCCTCTCCTGTTCATCTTAGCGTGATGTTATATAGCCTATATCCTTCATCGATAATTGGACTATCTCACACTAAAAAAATTTTTCAAATCGGTCCAGTAGTTCCTGAGATTAGTGCATTCAAACAAACTCTTCAACTTTATATTATTAGTATAGATTTGATTTGATCTTTTTGTCTTATTAACATTATAAACATATTTTAATAAAATTGGGTTTCAATTTGAATTACAATTTATAACTTCACTAGACGATTCCCATGGCTTTGCTTGTAGAAGAGTGGTTTCAAAAAATATTGGATTAATCTCAAAGGAACCTATTTTTGGTTGGATAATATTAGACCTAAGATATTATTATGCTCTATGTATGTATTATTCAAACTGGTTCAACGTACGGAACCCACTATATACGAATGCAATTCCTACTTGGCTGTTGTTTACATGAAATCCCTTTCCTACTAGTATTTATTTCATTTTCATTGCAACCCATAAATGTCCCACTGCTGGGCTCGGGTCTCCTCTCACAGTATGAGGGGTACAGGCCATAGTCCACCATGCTGGCGTAGTGCGGATTGGCGGACTTCACACACCTTTGAGAACTTTATGGAGAACTCTCAGGTGTGCAGGTTTCCTCACGATGTTTTCCTTCACCGAAGCAAGTGGTAATTAGTATCTAATACGCACATAACTTTTTAAATTAGAGGTGCGTGCCGTAGGAGTATTTATTTATTTACGTGTTCAATACCTTTAAATTTCATAGGTAACAGATAAACCCTAATTAGTCTTAAAGGTTATCTTTATCTTTAAAGATAACAAAATACAAAAAGCCTCATTAGAACGCGTCGCGACCACCCGTGGTAACCCGCGATAACCAGAGGTTATTAGCGGTAACCATTAGTAACCAGCGGGAAGTGATGTTAAAAAGGATTTATTAAAGCCTTTTACAGTAATTCCCGCTTTGAAGTCCTGGGTTCGATTCTCCGAGGTAGAAAGAATGATGAATTCCAGTGTTTGCTGGGTTAACATTTTTTTTTAATTTTTGTCTGTCTGTTTGATCCGGCTAATCTCTGAAACGGCTGAACCGATTTTGACGGGACTTTTACTGGCGGATAGCTGATGTATTGAAGAGTAACTTAGGCTACTTTTTTACCTTCGTTTCGGCTTAGGTTTACCGAAGTGAAGCGAGGGCGGGTCCACTAGTTCATTAAGGTACGAAATCTCAAACGGGTTCAAGTACTTAAAACTTTGTGTAACACTGCATTTAATGTACTTATTTATTTAGAACGGAAACTAAGTATAATGTATTACGTAATAGTGGTAATTAATTTAAGTCAATTTTATTTCGTCGCCATAGACACGCGTCGTATAACCTTTCAAAAGAGCATTGTATGTAGATCATTGATACCATGTACCACTAGATAGTCGGTCATTTGTCGAATGTTGCTGGTAATGTGTTTGTGATAGATTGCGCGTGATGCAAGTGCTCTAAATTTGGACTTAATGACCGATGTGGCAATGGATTGCTAGTGAAATTATTTATGGTTCCGGTTTTAAAAGGTAATCGAATCTGTTCAAAGTTCAAACTCGTCGCGACTTGCTACATGTTTTTAATTTATTTTCTACTATAAGATCGGCACTTACAATTTTTGAAATCGGTCCAGTAGTTCCTGAGATTAGCGCGTTCAAACAAACAAACTCTTCAGCTTTATAGATATTACTAGTATCGAAGTATAGATTCTATCAAGACACAACTGAGACCCAATTGAAGCATTGGTAAATTATCTTAGAAACTTATATCTTGTTAGTAATTTAGTATAACGTGACATAAGTATACTTGACCTAGGTAACTTACAAGCCCTATGTTCGTATGTAGGTCATTTGCATGTACTTAACACACGATACGGATATACTAATCAGGTTAAACGGCAGTTAAGTTTAACTCAAACGGTTACCAATCGTTTACTTCGATTTATACGTCCGTTATTGACATGATCGTGGATGTATTAGGTTTGAGACTTGTTTTTAGACGATTTTTTGTTGCGTTTTACACGTCCGATAATTAGACGTTGCGACACGACTAAACCAATGTTTTCGTATTATCTAAATTGGAGATATTTTATTTTGCACGCGTACGAGTAAAGATGTAGAGATTACAGATAAAAAAAGACAAAAGAAAACATATTAAAGTAACTTATATGTAGGTACAAATAAAATACGCCTTATATACTAACCATGACAAATATTGAAATCGTATATAGCTACATTCTAAAACACTAAGCCTTTCAATCTTAAACCAGACAAAATGAGTTTTGCTCCAATTTCGACCACATCAGCTCATTCCAAAATCTCTAAACCACACATTATTTTTGTTACCACTAACAAACGTACACATGCAACATTGTCTAATGGTCTATTTCACAATCGATAAATAAAGATATCAGTGGTGACATAAAGTAAGCTACTCAGAGAGTAAATCCTTCCGTTAACTCTCTGTAAGTTTCACAATCATCCAGTAAGTATCTGAAGTCTGTCTGTCAAATCAAAGTTAACTCGTCAACTAAAGGGCTACTTGACAGTCCTACCTATGATTAAGATACTGAGCAGATAACTTTACTGAGAGATTGTGAAACACATTTTACTTGTTTACCGTGCAATTAATTTCGAAGTAGCATACTTAGAACTTTAATCAACGATTGTGAAACAGGCTATAAGTGTACCATTAATACTCGCTACACATACAACACTATGTATATGTTATATACTCGTAAACGCAAGGTAATCTATGATTCAATTCGATACCATTTCAGTCAGAGTTAAGTGTCTGTGCAGCACAAAGAGGCGGCTCGTAAATACGGCAGCTGTCTTGAAGCATCGTAAATCAGGGCCCGATAAATCTGTGGGATAGGGTGTCCACACATGGCTAGCTTTGGTGGACATAAAAATATATGTTGAACTAGGGGAAGGTAAAAAAGTAGCCTAAGTTACTCCTTTTTAGGTCCGTCAAAATCGGTTCAGCCGTTTCAGAGATTAGTTGGATCAAACAGACAGACAGACAAAATTAAAAAAAAATGTTTTTTTGGTATGTGTACCGTGTAAAGTACATAAGTATGCATTAGAAAGCGGCTATTTTAATATTACAAACAGACACTTCAATTTTATTTACTTGTATAAATAAGATGTAAATATATGCAGTATAAGTAAAAAACTCGAAATAAAAAAAGCATTTTTGGGGCAGAGCAAACCACATTAGTTTAGGGAGCTACTGGAAGAGATATCGATTCGAAATAAGTAGTTCCCATGTACATAATTATCTTTGTAAACTGTCTCTGTATTTTTTTTCCGGTGTGCATCACGTAAAAACGGCTGATTTGACAGAACAATGGATGAAATACATAAATGATCCTGAACTCGGGGCTTTATTTAGGCTTTATTTCATTTAAATCAGTCCACTCTATCAACAGTTAATAAAAAAGTGTGTATGGGATTTCTCTAACTGACGTGACTGACAGTTGACGTGGTCAGCCATATTGAGGAAACATACACCGAAGCGAAACGAGAGCGGGTCCACTAGTCTATAATATTATAAGCTAAAGTCAAAAGAACTCAAATAAAGTACGATTTAAAATCATGGCTCCCCTACTAGGGGACTAACTGGAGCTTTGCAATACTAACAAGCTGAGTGCAGGTTTCCATAAAAAGTATATGATTAAAACTATCCATCTCACCGTCATCCAGACTGTGATGTTAGACCAACGTTACATTAAAACTGATGTGATGTATGTATCACATTTTTCTTCCCTTTAAAGTGGGCAGGTCTCGTAGAATCAACATCATCATGTTAATTTGCTGATATACTGGATGTTTTAAATAATGGCTTATAAAAAGTTCGTCTCTTGCTAGAAATATCGCATTTATTAATATATGTTAAGCTTGAATGTGAAAAGGTTTTAAGAATAAGGCAGACCTTACAAAGTTGCTACGCGATGTGTGACAATCGATGTAATTAAAAAGAATGAGCCCCATAATGCTGCCCTGTGGTATTCCAAAGGCACATTGAATGGTAATCCAAGTACATATCACCCTTAACATTTTTTATTCACCGTAATTAATCTACTGTACACAACTCTGGTGTAACCGCATCTCAAGTCAAGAAAAAACATATAAAACACGTTTCAGAACGGCGGAATAGTCGTCAAACGGTCTCGTTAAGTCGACAGGGCTAATTAAAAAATAATTGGATTATATCAATATTGTTTTATACGGCCTCGGTACTAAGCTGGCAGACTTCTGAAAGATTTATGAGAGTCGTTGGTTAATGGAGGGCTTTCAATGACGAATTCTAATGCGCTTCGAGACTTTTTTGTTTAAGAAGCTTTAATGCTTTTGCCGCCATGACTATACAGTTTCTTTTTATTATTACTAAGTCTTTAATGAAATCATTTTTGCCTTTGCACATTGTCTCATACTTGTTGTTTCTATGTGCATTGGCAACGGTGTTCATTTGTTTTAACGGGTAATTTGAATGTTCATTTACCAGATTTTTATCAAGAAATTTCTACATAACCAAAAATGGAAGTTAATGAAGCGTCTTCTTTTCCAAGAGCAGCAAAATGCTAAATTGAACTGGTTAATAAGAAATGAGTTAATGTAAGATCTATTTACGATCTTGATTGCACTGCGTTGTTATGTACACATAAGAAACAGACGAGCGGTGCAAAGGCATGCAAAACATTAGCGCAGGAGCATGTTAATTTCCTTGAATAAATTTGTTTTTACAGAAAGACATTAACATAAGGAGCTTAATGCCTGATTACTGCAAATAAAATATAAGTGGGGGTGATTATGTCATTAAAATGTAAAGTAAAACATGTAACTTCATGAGAGGAAATGGTATAATTATACATTATGATGATTTCTTCAAACTAAAAAATAGTTAAGTATTAAACTGCAAAAAAGGAACTTCCAATTTTAGAATCATAACAAATAAATTAAAAAAAAATTAAATCTTTAATATTATAGCTATCGAAATATATTTTTTGCTTCTCGTATGCCGGATATAAGTGTTAAATCACTGTAATGATTGTCAAGAAAATAGCCATAATTAATTCTCGTGACAGTACTTCAATTAACTTATCAAGAACTTGTCAGAAATCATTGCGGTGCCGGTGTCAATCATTCGTGGTGAAGGTGAGCAACGTTAAAATAAGACTCGTTTTATCGAAATTCACACTTTGTTTATCTACAGTTTTGTCTTTGAAATTTATCTCAATTTCTTTCTTTCCTATATCTTTTTGTCTCTTTTCTGTATACTAGGATTTGTCTTTTTGGGCTTCGTAAATTGGAATATCTTTAACAATTGTGCCATCTCTTCGCTTACCATCAACCGGTAACATTAATTTGTCTCTCAGAATGTCCTTAGAGGATCCTGTATGAATTAGCATACAAAAAAATATTCTAATTACTTTGACGCAGACATTTTCACATTACTCTTCCTTCTCACCAATGAGGTTCTATTACGTTTTGTACTTTTTGAGTCAACTCTACGTTTCACTTGTTCACATCTCGTTGCGTAATTGTAACTAGTTTCTTTGGTATTTCTAGACCTAGATTAAAAAAACCTCCGCCCTTAAGGCTAAGTAATTATTATTCCCATTTTAGTTCACACTCTACATGATCATAAACAACTACAGCACTACTCGCTCATGCTTGCTGTGAGATTCCATTCGCCATTTACGTCAGGCTTCATGAATAGTTATGACAAAAGTAATAATAAAATTTGTCTCTATGTGTGCTTTGAAATGGACATTGTAATTATCATTAATGTCTTTCACAACGTCCCCATTCTTACTTGCGATTTGCGCGTCCAATAGTCATTCTACGCCTTTTGCTGATCACATTCTTCAAAATATTAAACCTTCATAGTTAGGTGTTTGTTACTGACCTCCTCCTATAAGGCTTGACAGATATTAATTAACATTTTGTGATGTACTTAGAAGGGACTGAGTATCATTTGGAATCAGAATTGGATCTGAAAGTTGATTCTAGTCAGATAGTCAGATATCTTATGGGATCAGCCAAACTATTAAACAAACGCATGGTAAACGTTATGCAATATCATGAGCACTTAATTAAAGAAAACTAAGATATCAATCAAACAATAAGAGACAAAATATATTGCAGAACATCTGCCGTCTTCTAGTTTATTACAAATTATGTTTATCCTATCTATCCATCAACATTTTAATTGTTGTAGATATACAATGAATTGATATTGTATAATGTATACCAACATTTCATCTCTAATTAGGAGACAGTAGTTAAGCAACGTACATCAATCTAATTTCAAAAGGAATTCCTTTAAATTCTTTTTTTTTTAAATCGCATACTTTCGTTAAGATCTGTTGACTCCAAAACAGTCATCGTTGCAATTACTGTAGAGATATAAGGGAGTAAAAGGATTTCTGATATGGATTTTCTTCATGTTCAGTAATTCCCCATATATGATCATAATTAGATGATTATGCTATTAGAAGTTACACTTTATTTGCTTCATGGCGAAGTACAGCTAGAATTATATTGAGTGCATTTTATTTTTTACTAACTTCTGTTCTGACGGCAACAATATAATTAGTACGATAACTTTTAATAAAACTGTTACAAGAATTTTAACAACTATGCCCTTGATAGATATTTGTATCTCTATTATATTGGATTCATTACTCTTTATACCTCTTCCTATAAACTCTTCTATATGACAAAAAATATTATCAAGAACAGATTCAATTTATCGTGTTAACCAGAAATCAATATTGCCACGACAAATAGCAACACCAAAGACACCTCGTATTTCTACGTAGAAATACCTTTGACTAATTCCATCAAACATAGTTCTCGCGATATCGTATCTGATCATAAGATAGTGCGCCGACTGCTACTTAATAGCTCCTAATTAGCCTATCATACCCTATCAGAGAATCAAGCTCGGTTCGATTTGCCTATAATGGTAGTCTCACTAGACCAGAGTTTCCCAAACTTTTTCTCATAGATCACTTTCAAAATTTTGCTAGTATCGTTACCGGTTTTACACTCTCTGACCAAATGGACGTTTCTATTTTTGGGAACATCGTACAAGTAAGTCGATGAGCTTCTCAAAATATTGACAGGTGAAATTAAGCCAACATTTTAGTTCTACACCTTCGAAATCAGTTACATCTTCATGGATCCCAAATTATAAATCGTGAAGAACACCCATTTTTTGGGCACCTCGAAAAAGACGCCCGTCGAGCCTATTGTGAACTTATGGAGGTCCATTTGGAACACTTTGAGAATCAGTGCGCTAGACACTTTAATTACAATTTATGTTCTTTCTAATCTATATCTTACAAATGTGTTACGAACGGAAGTCAATTTCCTTACTACGGCTTGTTAATCCGAAGTGACAGAAGTAGTTACGTGTATCTACGATAGTGGAATACTCTTCTAATGAGTACTCTATGTTGAGAAGGCTGTGTTTGGAAATGTTGACAATCTTATTATGAAACTAGAAAGGGTGAAAGTTGCGTGTACTGAATTATGGAATGCTGGCTAGGAGATAATCACAAGCTTGGCTTTTTGTATCACACCATCCTTGCTTGACATAGAGTAAATATCTGTAGAGATTTTATTGGAGAATAATAAAGGAGAAGAGGGTACATCATTTACTACATTAAATTAAATTTTTAACTAAAACTTGGCCCATGATAACTGAACACTTAACTAATCCAAAATTAAATATTTTTAAAGGTAAAAATACCTTCAGCTCTTTTTTTTTTTTTT
>LGAG01001053.1:0-12842 GCA_001278395.1 Lerema accius | reverse complement strand
GCCATTTGTGAACTTCTGGGGGTCCATTTGGAACACTTTGAGAATCAGTGCACTAGACACTTTAATTACAATTTATGTTCTTTCTAATCTATATCTAACAAATGTGTTACGAACGGAAGTCAATTTCCTTACTATGGCTTGTTAATCCGAAGTGACAGAAGTAGTTACGTGTATAATCGACGTTGGTGGAATACTCGTCTAATGAGTACTCTATGTTGAGAAGGCTGTGTTTGGAAATGTTGACAATCTTATTATGACGGTAGAAAGGGTGAAAGTTGCGTGTACTGAATTATGGAATCCTAGCTAGGAGATAATCACAAGCCTGGCTTTTTGTATCACACCATCCTTGCTTGACATAGAGTAAATATCTGTAGAGATTTTATTGGAGAATAATAAAGGAGAAGAGGGTACATCATTTACAACACTAAACTAAATTTTTAACTAAAACTAGGCCCATGATAACTGAACAATTAACTACACCAAAATTAAATATTTTTAAAGGTAAAAATACCTTCAGCTCCTAATTTTTTTTGATGAGTAAAAAGTCCTCCACGATTATTACTTGATACAATGCTTTTAAAGTTAAGTTTTTCTCCACTAATTCCACTAATAATGATACTAAGAATAGGTTCATTTATCGATCCTAATGCAGATGATGTTTTATGGTCATTTTCGAGTTGGTCTTTTTTTATCTTTGTGCCAAGTTACTTATTGAAAATGTTCGCCGAATCACAGTAAATTGTGACTGAAACTAAGGACTTTAAAATCAGCTTCTCTATTCCAGTTTACTCTATCAAACTAGATTTCAGTATTCAGTACCAACGAGCACAAACTGTCAGTAACTATGACACACGGCTGGCGTGGAATTTGATTAAAATAAATATAGCATTCTTGCCCCAACAACTATTTTAACGAGCTGTCTTGTAACTGAGTATGGTCGCAATATAGAAGGACCAACAGTAGTTAAACTCACGTATGCTACTTCGTTTCTGATACTTACAACATCTTTACGATTTTGTTCTAAAACACTTCCTCCAGGAGCCAAAATCCGTGTCGCTGAACAGTGTAATGTGTGTTGTTCGAGCGCTCACTATGGAGTTTAACTACTGTTAGTCTCGCTATATTGTGATACAACAGTGTGTATGTGTGCGTTGTTCGAGGGCTCACTATGGAGTTTAACTACTGTTACTCTATCTATATTGTGGTACAACAGTGTGGGCGTTGTTCGAGCGCTCACTATGGAGTTTAACTACTGTTAGTCTCTGTATTGTGGTATGGTCTTATTTGTTCAAGTTACTTGACTTGTGTTAGGACTCGTGCCGATTGTAAATCATCAAACATTGAGTAGGGTGTTTCTTGTTTACCCAACTTGGGTTACCTAGGTATTGCAATACTTTCTACTGTAATTTAATCTTTATATTTATACGTGAAAGGTTCAATTTTGGATCTCTTTTTATCTGCCTGTGGAAGAAGGGGTTTATCAAGCGTATGTATGTGTATTTCTTTGGTATGCGCTGTAGCCCAAATAAGTAGACGTATTTCAACATATGAGGTATCATTAGATTCGTCTTCATTGTGAGAGTGATATAAGCTATTAATTTTGTTAAAATTACCCCCAACTTTCCCAATCGGGTTTTTTTAGTTTTGCTATTAAATACTAGTTAATAATGCAATAAGATTTGGAAAGAGATTAAGATTTTGAATGTTAAAGTTCAATAGCAAAATACTGAGGCCAATGACAGCTTTATTTTAACCCTAAATACATCTAAGAGTTCTCCATAAACTTGTCAAAGGTGTGTGACGTCGGTCAATCTGCACTAGGCCAGCGTGGTGGACTATGACCTGTACTCCTCACAATATGAGAGGAGACCCGAGCCCAGCAGTGGGACAGTTATGGGATGCAATGAAGTAGATGTGCCTTATGGCTAGATCATTTTTCAATTACGGCAGTTTTTTGCATTATAGGGTTGTGTCAACATTTGTGTTAAGTATTATTGAAGTGGTCCGAGTTAAAATATTCACGCATGTTAAAGATTTGTATGGTCGGCACTAGCGCAGCAGGGGTAACCCTAATATGGTGTTGTCGTGACACATGGAGCATGCACCTTTATATTTCTCTGTAGAATATACTGGAAAACAGAGGTTTAATTAAATCTTAACGTAAGATCGAAATAACTAACATGTTTCTACCTGACTGTCCAACGTAAACGATGGTTACAATGTATAACAGTCAATATAAGTATGTTCCTATGTCTGTAGACCAAAAGCGCGAGTTAATTTTAATTATTCTAACGTTAATCGTTTTTTCATATCGTTACAGTGCCACTGAAGACATGACAGTAGGTACCTAATTAATATTCAAAATGGCGTCAATCAAGCACCATCATCATCCTCTTATCCAATTACCAATTTTATTTGTGGTCGGTGCAACATGTACGTCTCTTCCACTCATCCCTATCAGCCGTCATCTCAACACTAACTCCCACAACTTGCATTATCATCTTTCACACAATCCATCCATCTCTTCTTCGGCCGCCCTTGTCCCTTTCGCTCACACATTCACATACATCTCTCTTCTCGTAACATGCGTATCCTCTCTCCTCATAACATACCCATACTAAGGCATGCCATATTGTAAAAAAAAATACGAATGATACACGATAATTTAAGATCAGGAGTACCTGATGTTTAATAAAATTAAAAGTTTTTTTTATTTTTTTTATTTTAAACAAGCTTAGATTACTTGTTAATAAGAAAAAGAACTAAAAAGTTAAAAAGTGCAAAATTTCAAGTCCCTACAACCGTTGAGGAGTTCAATCGTCTGGAGCCAATCCTGGTAGCAGTATCACATCATGCTTATTATAAACATGCATTGTCATCAGGACTGGACCAGTGTGTAAAATTTTAGATCAATCGGACACCGGGAAGTGGGTGAAATTTAGCTTGCAAGATTTGATTACAAACACCGGGACAGGTAAAACTAAATAAAAACTTGTAAAATCATAATCAACCAAATTACAAGATATAAAATCTGTTGCATAACATCAGAATTTGTACGGTCTTCTAGAACTATACAATTAATTTATGCTTTTAACTGTACATGTAACACCGTTATTTCTCTACGGTTCACTAATCTATGGTTAAAGCTTACAGATACATTCCCGACGCCGGAAGCCGTCATTAGTCAGCAACAAGAAACCACCTGCATGCATGGAGCATGCATATATGGAGGAGTAATTAACGCTTTTCTGCATCAAGCTTTTTTAGAAGTCATGCATGCAATATCACTTTACGCGTGCAAAAAATGTGGTGTAGCCCAGTAATGTACGGAGCTAGTCCTAGGTTCAATCCCCGAGTTTCTGGCCACGTCAAAGCCTGACATTATGTCATTAATATCATTATGTCAAGATATCATTTTGACAGGTATAGGACTTCCATCCTGAAAAGTCGTTGGAGAAGATAAATCAGGAAATTGACGACAATTTTATGACAACAAATTCATAAAATCCACAAATTGCTTAGAAAAAAAACATTTATGCTGTTTCTTTAAGAGCAAAACACTTTTGATGATATGATAAATAAATTAAATGATTGAGTTTGAGATTGCTGTTGTTAATGTTCAGTTCACAGATCAAAAAATATATAGACGCAGTCTTCGGAATAAAAAAGCGTAGCAGGGAAAAACAACATCAATAACTAATGATAACGTTTCCCGGTACATTGCTCGGCAGACCGTGCTCGGTGACATAGGTACATCAGATGGTAAAAAAAGAAAAAGATTTACTTAAATTTTTTGTTCTGAACACGGAGTCTATTATATTTTTTTGGTCTGAGATTCCTTCGTAAAAATATTTAAGTGTACATTTTATTATTAAAAAAAATATATCAATAAGAAACAATTCATCATTAAATTTTCATCACAGCCTTCCTTCATTTCTTTGTACCAAACCTCAAAACACTCGAAATTAGAGTAACATTCAAAAACACTACATCACAGACCAGACAACATAACCACCAGTTGCACTGATATGAATTACTTAACCCATGCTCTTAATTACTAACTACAAACAGGTACAAGCCACTCCTCGTCGCCAGATGTATGTCTGTCTGTCCGCGCGGTTGAGCTTACAAAACCGTGTATTAGTACTTTTAATTAAACTTACAAAGTGTCTAAGTTGTAAGCTGTGGTAAGGAAAGTCCATAATCAATAAAATAGCTCAAAAACTTAGTCTGAAATCTATAATTCCAAATTCAAATCATTTATTTCGTCTTAGGATTAATAGACCCGTCTTATTAGACCCGAGCCCAGCGGTGGGACAATTAAGGTTTGCAATGATGATGATGATGAATCTACTCAGAATAATATCCGTCACTGTCCGGCAAAGTCTATAATCATGGCTACACCACCTACATCAAAGAACCGCAAACCATTAGCATAATCGAGCGTGATTGTATATCGATTTAAAATCGATACCGGTTCATCGATTTCTACGCCCACTAGCGATGTGTTGATATCAATTAGCTGGGGCCTGATGACTGGTGTTTGGACAGCGTGGTTGCGTCATTATCTGATCCAGGTCTGGTTTAAAAACCGGCTAAGTGCGAGTCGGACTCGCGCAAGAAGAGTTCTGGGTCGTCATTTATAAAAATACTTCCTTTTTTTTAAATATTCAAGTGTTTACCTGTTTATTAAAATCGAGAAAAAAATTACTTACATCTGTTGTATGGGAGCCCCTCTTTAATATTTACTTTATGTTTTTTTTATTATTTATTTTAAAAGGTAAGATACAACTATAATATTCTGTAAAAATTTCAGCTTTGTAGTTATCCCCGCTTATGAGATACAGCCTGGTGACTGACAGATAGACAGCGGAGGATTAGAAATAAGGTTCCGTTTTTACCTTTTAGGAACGGAACTCTAAAAATAAGAATTATTCGTAGTGATATCTATAGATCGTTGTAATGGATGCAGGTAATTGTTTGTCTATCTATACTATGTAGTAGGGCTCGAGTTTCAGTACTGTTTTAAGTATAAATAATTTGTCTTTCTGCATATCTAGGAGTCGTATCCAGGACCTATTGAACGGCAGCTTAATTAGCTAATTTTGGTTTTGAATTATTTGGGGAGGTCCAGGGAAGGTTTAAAAGCTGAGTAGATATGAAAAAATGATCATTTTTTTAATTATTCTGAGGCGGTATGAAGTTTGCCTGGTCTGCTAGTTTCATATAAAGAGTTACTCGTACTTGTAAGTTATGTAAAAGATTATGTAAACAAAATGGCGGTAAGGACAAGTAAAGCATTACCTTAAATGTTTAGGTATCTAGTATGTAGGTCGACTGCAGTGGTCGTCATTGGCCAGTTTGTTATAAGCCGCGGCCAATCGCAATCCGTCAGAGACAGTTGTCAGTATTACGATATTAACATGGGTCAAGTTGAGTGAATGATTACTTGCGCGTTTAATTGGTTTATGGACTTGTGTGGGGTAATATATGGTATGATTTATAGTAAGTAAGAAAAGCTTATATTTTAAATGAAAAGTTACTATTTGATTGTTTAGTTTTGAAAGTGTCTCAAAAGATATCAATTCTGACCTTAATCCATTAACGGCCCACTACTAAGCACGGGTCTCTCCTCATAACTGAGGAGAAGAGGCCTAGTGCATACTCCACCACGCTGCTCCAGTGCGGATTGGTGGATATCAATTCTACAATACTTTATTTCGAAAGCGAAGAAATAATGGTGCAAACTCATAGGCGGCTCATTTCGGCGGGACGTCCTGATTTTTTAATAAAAAATCAGGGGACAGGATTTGTCCCGCTTTTTGGGTCTTTAAAACAATTTTAGACTTTCATTGTTTTTTGTTTTTCTTCTAATAAGAACACAGTCTTCATTGTATGTTATCTAACGACCAACGAACTAAAGATCAGGTTAGTCACTCAAAAAATCCGACTAGTAATCATTAAAAGTAAAAGTTTTTACTATTTCCCGCTTTTTAAATAAGAGTCCCACTTTTATGCAAAAAAAATTACGAAAAAAATCTGGCAACGCTGATATGATTCTACACAAATATTTTAAGGATTTATAGTCTTAGACCCAAACTGAGAACAGACCTTATTTCTACAAATGAAACTTATTCAATAACATCTCATTTGCCCGTTATCTGTCCGTCCGTTTAGGCTATAGTGCGGGCGAAGGAATTGGACATACTCGTACATACATACGCTGGAGGGACATAAAGAGTCTTTATTAGGAACGCGAATGTAGTACGAAATTCTCAGTAGACTGAAACAAATGTTTAAAAGAGCTTTCTTCTCTATGTCGTGTTCTTCCCATCTCAAACCTTCAGGTTGCGACATTTCATTTGCCTGTGACTTCAACGTGTGTCGGCCATTTAAAAATAAATCGTATCAAGTAGATCTTCCAAACAATGGCCACTTAGAATCGTATTAAGTTGAGACACGAACCGGTTATCATAATTATCTGTTGTCCTGATAAATCTTCTCATTACAGTACCAATATGGACAATATGGGCCTGGGCAATGTCGTCATAACCTTATTCACATTAAAAATTGGGTATAGCTATGTCATAAACACCCTGTGTGTTGTTCGTGGATATGTTTAAGTTACAAGTTTTATTTTTTATTTTTTTATTTATGTATCTACGCCGTCAAATAACGTTTAAATTGCAGCGTTCCTACTTTGGGGTTATATTATGTGTAACATTATTACTCTTACATACATCGTCTTTCTGAGAATTTTATAAGGGACCCTATTGCGTAACGCAATGTTTGAAGCTTTTTGACCCCGGCTCCCCCATGTAACGCGCCGTTACGTTTTTTTATAGGTACCATCCCTCCCCCTCCCTAAACATTATGTAACACCCAAATGACAGTTTTTACCTAAAATGTTTAAATTTTCCCAAATTAGGAGAATAATTTCCTTGTTTCTTTAAGTAATAAAAAACAACGTTACATAACGCGTGATTCGATCCCGCCTCCCCCTTATGTAACGCATCACAACATTTTACAACTCCCCCAAAATTAAGTTATGTAATATTTGAACAACCACTAATAACCATAGCAAGTGAATCCACACGCTTCGAATAAAAGGAACTTGTTAGAAACATGAAAACCACAGCGGCATCTTGATATCATAACTCGCGGTCACAGCGACTATAGATCATTGATCGATAGATCATTAGGGCGTGATCGATACGAGAGGTGCGCGTGCGCTTCATACATTATTCAGTTTAGTTCTATCTACGTTTTGTTGTGGCTTTACTTGAGTTTTATTAAAATCTAAGTGTTACTCTGAAGATTTACATTTTATATTCGAGGAAAAAATATAAAATACAACAAATCAATCCTACTCAGATAAAATTCAAAATTATTATTTTATTTAAATGACCTCTCAAGGTTGTAATAGATACACCGGTACTAAAAACCGGAATTCAACTAATTTTAGCTTACCATTAAGAACGTATTTTATAGCTCAAACCATAAATAACAATGTGTGTATAGCGACGTGTGGTTAGTAAAAAAATATAAACATGTAAACCTTTGATATAATTATAATCTATTCACGAATTCGAAGATATCAATGCCAAAACCATTGCAACAAAATATAAAGAACGAACAGATACTAAACTTATCATTGATATCTATAGAAAACAGAGAGGCTTAATAGAGAAAGGGACAGAAAATGTATAAATTTGGTTGAGATTGAGTAGTGTATCATTGATAGGCAGCGGCTCTTAGAGAAAGAATAAAAAGTAGTAATGTAAGACTTCATACCGGCTTCTCAAAGGAATTTTAATGGTGCATTTTCTATCAATAGATAAGATATATGAGCTACAGGAAGATTGGAGTTTAGTCTTAACGCTACGGTTAGCTTTATTTTTGAATTAGGATTAAATAAATAGGTTAGATGCTTTTTAGACGTTTAGATTGCAATGTTGTGTTCTGTAATAGAAGAGTTTCCGTTTGTTTTGTTCGCCATCAACGAATCTCCAAATTCTAAAGTGTTATATACCTTAGTTAGCCGTATGAATGTTGGTCTCCCGAAAGGTAGTTCCTGAGTTCAAATCCGGCTCACACATCTAATTTTCAAAAAGTTAAAAACCTAATAATCCCATGTTTCGGTAGAATGAAAACGTCTAAAGAACAGGTATATTTGAGAGTTCTTCATAAAGTTCTCAAAAGTGACATGAAGTTTGCCAATCAGCATTTGGCTAGCATGATGGACTATGGCCTGTACTCCTCACATTGTGGTGGAAACTGAGTCAAGCAAAGATACAGTTAAGAGTAGTGATAATGATATCCCTTAGTTACCAGGTTACCTATCAGGTACTAGGTTACTTAAGTAGGTATTATCAGGTGGTCCCCCGTTGCCGACTTCACTTAAAAAGATCTAATCTAATATATTGCACTCTCGACTTTGCAATACCAGTTCTGTGTGACACGATGAATACAACATGCGACATTCGGCATCGGATTCAGAGAACGAACAGAATGAGCTTATTTCGAAGGCACGAAACCCACAATGTACGAGTAGCCTTTTGATATGGCTAGAAATCAGCGAACAGAAACTGTCGTAAAAACTGCCACGTATTGAAAGTGGTATTCTACAAATTCAGAATTCAGAATAATGACTTCAGTTTATTCGCTTATAAGTTTAGAAGTTGGATGACGTCTTTAAAAGTTAAGTAAACCCTTGTGGTGCTTTTAAATTACGGACGATGTTATTGCTTCAGATTCAGATTTCTTCCAGTGGAGTTTCATGGGCTTTGTACCATTCACTTTAACAACTTTCCTTTTATCACCAACTTATTTATGGCCAGTAAAGATATAAATGTCATGGTATATCGACCTGTCTTAAAGTTAACAATTTCATTGTCAGTTTTAACGTGAAACGGAAACACGTTTGCATATTTATAATTTTTATCCGTATCAGAATCGTAAACATTGAGTTGCCTCAATTTATGGATTTAATAATTCGATTACTTGAATGGTCTCTTGATATTTTTAAAAGGTTTTGGGTCTGTTAAATAATTGCGAACTTTGGTGTTGTTACTTAATTGGTTTTTAATACGAGTAATTAAAATGGAAATCTCAAACGAGATATTTTTTTTATTTCAGTTTGCTTTTTATCGAGTCAAAGGTATACACGAAATGATTTTAAAATAAGTTTTCGAAGATTCACATTCTTTACTGTATTCACTATACCCCGATTCAATGATCGTGATAGAAAAAATAGACAATCTTGGCACTACTTTTATCCTTTTTATTAAAAAATATATATATTTAAAAGTAAACTTAAATTTGTTTTAAATTATTATTTATTCTTAATTCCTTTTTATTTTTAAACCAATAATTAGAATAAAAAGACAGTGTAAGATTGTTTACTTTTTTATCAAGATCGGAGTATAGATCGCTCGTGTTATAAATATGTATTTTAAGCTTACAAAAGACGTCTTTTAAGGTTCATAATTCTAGAAAGTTCGAGGTCTCTATTTTAAAAGTAAAAGAAGGTCACTCACCTCATCCTGAAATGTCCTATGCAGCGACTCCTTATTGTAACGTTGGTCCCCCTGTTTCAAGATGGCGGAACACTGCTGTAGAAGCGTATGTATCATCCTTTCCCTCGCACTTTCTTCCTCCATAAATGACATTCTGGTATCTCGTTGAGGCATCCCCAATAAACACTTTTCAGTTTTACTGTCTACTTTAGCATCGTTAAGCAAATCACTGTTCCCGCTTTCGTCGGCCATTTTGAAATTTCCAGTTTCTTTCCCGCCGTTTTTGTCAATGTCTATGGCAATATCTTTTTCTTTTTCACAACCGTTGACTCGGATTTCACCGTTTTCAGTTTGGTTCACCATTTTGTTTTTTTTTTTGTTATTTTTGTCTGTTTATTTTTTTTACATTTTTTGTTTCATTGTCTGTAACTGTTGCTATTGAGTCATAATTTTGTTTAATAGTTATCTTATTCTATGTTACATTTTAGGAACTACTGGTTTTTAACATAATACCGCCTGACTTTATTGTTTTCTTTGATATGCTGGTTGAAAACTCAATTATTTCGAACTTAAAAGCTTCAAATTCTATACATGTAGTTTATTCGTGAATCTGTTAATTAAACAGGAAAATCAACGTTGTTTTTGCGAATCGAAATTATGTTGCCAAAATTGATTATAAAAAATATTAATAAAAAACTTCATTTATCAAAACTCGCAAGCCTAATATGAAATGAATTAGTTTAGTAATATTTCTGACAGGGTTTTGATTGATTAATTGATATTTAATGTTTGAGGTACTAGAATTAGTTATGCGAAGTTTTAAGTTACCCGATGTAGAGGAGAGTTATAAATCATATACATAGGCGTCTTTGTATCACAATTCACAGTAGGTTGCTACCTAATACAAATTAACTCTTTGTAGAAATAATGAACAAACGTAACTTAGGTACTTTTTACTCTGTATCATCTCTCTTATTGTAATTAATCCTTTGATCCTTTAGATATCTAGTGGTATAATTTAGTTTTTGATCAAGACGATTTTGAAACTACAACGCAAAACTATATTCCCCGATTTTATCATTAGGTTTTTAGGATTGCCCTCGTATGACAGCAAATTTAAAGACGCATTTACGTCAAAAAGCTCTTGCTTAGATAATTTATTACTATTTATTTTATTTATTAATATTTTATACACTAAATTGAATGCGACAAGGTTGCAATACACTCTGATGAGTCAAGTGTTTACAAATTGGCCGATTGAGTTGAAAAGATTCGGTGAAAGCCGATATCAAATTCTATAGGAATCATAAAACGATTGCATTAGGGTTGTCTACGTTGAGTTTTATGTAATAAAAGATCATCATTTAATATTTTCGCCCTTGCGAAAAACCTATCTTAGTACCCGTAAATGTTAACAAAACTAATTTGTTGGTTATCAAACTATTTGTTATCTATTATTATGCAATTTCATTAATTCATCAACAAACATATTGATCAAGGAGTTTATATTGATAATAAAAAAAAACTAGTAAAAAAAGTATATGACGTAATTGTTTACATAACTTTCTAATGATGAAAGCAATTCTTACATAATCTTCTATTTTTAGTAGGTTTTTGTTTTATCAATGTAATCCTTTATAGGAATTTATGAAGGTTTACAAGTTTTTTAATTCAGCAAAAAGTGAAAACTACACAATAAAATTATGTAAATTAAAGAAATACTTCGTGATTTCAAACACCAATTCCAAATTTGAATAAATAATAAATTCTCATTAACTTAAAATTTCTTTCTTTCTTTTTAATATATCAGCGGTTGCATAGTGGCAACCCTATCTATCACATAATATTAAGATTTCGAAATTTGAGTGTTTTTGTATATCGTAATAACTGGCTGTATCAGTGGTGGTCATACCGCTCACCTCATCAACAGTCTTATACAAATAAATGGATAATTTAGATTGTAGCCTCGATACAAAAATAAACTTTATTACTATGAACATAAAGTTCAAAATGGGTTTGGTTGTGATGTTCGTGTGTGATACAATTTATCCCAAATGTACTTTTTTGATCGCAAGTTGTTTGCATAAGTGTAAGCTATTTCTTGAAATGTAAATAAAAATTATTCTTTTTTGCCACTCGTTTACAGTTTTGATTGGCGATGGACTAATGAATTCTAAATTTAAATGTTGACAACCCTGTTGCTTAATTGGTAGTGAGTGACCTGGCGTGAAAAGCAGACGGTCTCGGATATTAGACATTTAAAAAAAACACTTGAAAAAAAAATCGGTTTTTTCATCTTGTTTTTGTCACTGAACTCCTACTGATTTTAATGAAAAATGTAATTTAGAAAAAAAAACAATGATCTTAATAAAATTTTGTTTGGTTCAATAGTTTCTATGGAAGATTCTATGGTCTGCTATATAGAAACATTCTATGGTCGTACACAAATATTTTAATATCAAAATTAGCTAAATCGGCGAAGCCGTTTTCGAGTTTTAGCGAAACAAACAAATAGCAATTTATTTTTATTAAGATAGATAAAACAGTAATATTAGGACTTGCTTTTGGTCATACTAAATGAATACCTATTTAAATTTAATAATATTTTGATTGACATATGCAAATTCTATTCTAAAGTAGGTACCTATAAGTTACAATCAAATCAAATCAAAGATTCATTCCGTGTTATATGCAAATCACTTTATTTATTAGCAATGAAAGTAATACCGGATTTGGTCAGATTCAAACTTCACATTCGGATTTCGGATTCCGATACTTTCTCTAAATTGAGAATTCTCTCAGTTGTGATGTGAACAAGTATCATTTTTGACATGTGATTCCAATTTTAAAATATTTTTTTATGATGTGAGCGGGAATGACATTCTTTGAAATGGGGTTTTATTTTTAAAATATTTTTTTTTACAAATGCCTTAGATTCTTCGATTTTAAATTAAATAGAGGACTGTACGTACGTAGTATTGTATAAGTTTTGTTTTAATTTTATGTCTACTATAAATTTAGCATAACGAAAGTATTATAATAAAAATAGTATTATTATTTAGTAGAAGCCTCCTATTTTAGCAACCGCTAGAAAATATATTTTCCATCAATCAGTGTTTTTGTTTTTGTTTATTTTACTACTTCATTATTTATTCATCTACAAAATGATAATTTCGTTTGGTATTTCAGAAGTAAGATTTCTGCTTACTTCAAAAACTACCTAATCCTAATTATTCAGTAACCTTCATAAACCTTTGGATAAGGCAATACTGGGTGAAAATTATTTAAAATGACCAATTCGACATTTAAATTTGTCCAAGCGTT
>LGAG01001046.1:227122-243282 GCA_001278395.1 Lerema accius | reverse complement strand
ATATAACATTTAACTTACCCGCTGCTTCCATTTGTCTTGAAGAACAAAAAACACTATTTTAATATAATCACACTCACACGTCCGTCACCAACTGTATGCTAAAAGCGAATGGCAGATTCCAGACCCGATCAATGCAGGTCCCCAGGTAACGGACATGCGCAGAAACAATATTATGCTCCTCTCTTTTCCCCTCCACTCCGTCTCTATCGCACCTCAAAGAGTCATACAAATGTATTTATATATAGATATTTAAATTCAAACTATTCTCGTCTCTTTTCCTCGCCACTCCGTCTCTGTCGGAACTTCAAGAGACATACTTGTAAATAATATATTAATCCAAATTCAAACTACATTCCTCTCTTTTTCCCTCCACTCCGTCTCTATCGCACGTCAAAGAATCATACTATTAAAAATATATGTATATCTAAATTAAAACTATTCTCGTCTCTTTTCCCCGCCACTCCGTCTCTATCGCACGTCAATGAGTCATACTATTAAAAATATATGTATATCTAAATTCAAAATATTCTCGTCTCTTTTCCTCGCCACTCCGTCTCTGTCGGAACTTCCGCGACATAAAAAAGTTATAAATTCAAACTACACTCCTCTCTTTTCCCCGCCACTCCGTCTCTATCGCACCTCAAAGAGTCATTCTATTAAAAATATATGTATATCTAAATTCAAACTATTCTCGTCTCTTTTCCTCGCCACTCCGTTTCTGTCGCACCTCAAAGAGACATACTTATAACAAAATATTAAACCAAATTCAAACTATTCTCCTCTCTTTTACCCTCCACTCCGACTCTGTCGCACTTCAAGAGACATACTTGTAAATAATATATTAATCCAAATTCAAACTACACTCCTCTCTTTTTCCCTCCACTCCGTCTCTGTCGCACTTCAAAGAGACATACTTATAAAAAAATATTAAACCAAATTCAAACTATTCTCCTCTCTTTTACCCTCCACTCCGACTCTGTCGCACTTCAAGAGACATACTTGTAAATAATATATTAATCCAAATTCAAACTACACTCCTCTCTTTTTCCCTCCACTCCGTCTCTGTCGCACTTCAAAGAGTCATTCTATTAAAAATATATGTATATCTAAATTCAAACTATTCTCGTCTCTTTTCCTCGCCACTCCGTCTTTGTCGCACCTCGAAGCGTCATATTATTAAAAATATATACAATAATACATCTAAATTCAAACTATTCTCCTCTCTTTTACCCTCCACTCCGTCTCTGTCGCACTTCAAAGAGACATACTTATAAAAAAAATATTAAACCAAATTCAAACTATTCTCCTCTCTTTTACCCTCCACTCCGACTCTGTCGCACTTCAAGAGACATACTTGTAAATAATATATTAATCCAAATTCAAACTACACTCCTCTCTTTTCCCCGCCACTCCGTCTCTATCGCACGTCAAAGAGCCATTCTATTAAAAATATATGTATATCTAAATTCAAACTACACTCCTCTCTTTTACCCTCCACTCCGTCTCTGTCGCACTTCAAAGAGACATACTTATAAAAAAAATATTAATCCAAATTCAAACTATACTGCTCTCTTTTCCCCTCCACTCCGTCTTTGTCGCACTTCAGAGAGACATACTTATAAAAAAAATATTAATCCAAATTCAAACTATCCTCCTCTCTTTTTCCCTCCACTCCGTCTCTGTCGCACTTCAAAGAGACATACTTATAAAAAAAATATTAAACCAAATTCAAACTATACTCCTCTCTTTTCCCCTCCACTCCGTCTCTGTCGCACCTTAAGGTAAGGTTGTCATAAATAATTTTAAGTCGAAATTGTTTTATTGTAGAAAATTACTTTTAATAGTATAATAAACATCAATATCAAAATAAACACGTCATCAAAATATTTTATTAAAATAAGGTTTCTTCGCTTTTCTTCTATTTTCTTGGTGCTTTCTTGCCGTTTCTTCTCACAGCATAGCATAGTTTCCAGTGGGTTTCGAAGTACAAACTTATCAATCCCGAACAAAAAACATTAACATTATATCACTTCACTTTTAATACACCACTTATAAATTCAAACTATACACCACTCTTTTCCTCGCCACTCCGTCTCTCTCGCACCTGAACACGGCATAGAGACAATACGCGTAAAAAAACTCTTTATACCGCGAAATTCATAACGATCTTACACCATAAACAGGCGTAATAAAAAAGAAATTGACTTACCCATTTCCCAGAAAGCCGAAGCTATACACCAAAAATTAATACAAAGCGCCATTTTAATGCAACTAAATGCACGCGCGTTACTTTAGGGATGCTAACGGCAAATGGCCGATCCCAGATCCAGGCAAGCAGGAGTCCTAGCTATTGCACATGCGCACGGTGCATCTAGAACGCCGCGTCACACCCCTTCAGGCGTCCTAGACTGACCGACGCCCTAACCTCACCCCATAAGCAATCAATAACTCTGTTGCATCTCCTATTTTATTAATGTCTTTCGGCAACTTCCGCGTGTCGAATTTTATGAAATGAAGTTACGGAAATATTTCTTTGTTAATGACGAAGTCGCAGCTCTGTTGTTCTGGAAATAGAAATGGTTGTTGGGCCTGGGTTTGATTCTCTACAGCGAAAATTTGTTATACAATTATTTGCAATTATACGTAGGTTAAAAATTACTCTGTTACAATAGGACAATAAGTTTTAAAAATTTGTTTTGCCCGGTCAGAATTTTAGAAGGTAATCGATCTTCCATTCCATTTATTAGGAATTTCGAAAATATTTTAATATACATAAATTTCAATAGTTAGTACACAATAAGTTTAACATTAAGATAAAATTATTGGATGATTACATTAAAACAAGATATACCTTAGAACAAGTGTCAAAAACGTATGAATTACACGACATTGCTGCTTATAACTTATATTGAGTACACGGAATTAGTTACAATAAAATAAAATATTACAACTTATCTGAATTACTATTGTTATTGACTACATACGCACCAGTTACTGACATACCTGCCCAAGTGTCGTAAGAAATCAAACTTGTGCAACACATATTATTATTTATGAAGAGACCTTAGTGGTGTGTCAACACAGAAAATAAATAACACCGAAAAACCATCACATAAATACAATAATAATCACCAGGCATGCGCATTAGATACAAGCCCACCTTCCCTCCTGTCCTTCATGCCACCCTGTTCCACCAGCCGTTGCTATGACTACCAATCGGCTTCTATTGTTAGTTGTTGCCATGGAGACCGATGAGATTGATATTGATCGCACGCATTACTAATAATACAGAACAAGTAACATACATACATACAGAACAATAAATAGGGCTATAATAATAACATCACCCGAATTCCTTAATTGGCGTACTCATACAATATTTTTACAGGCCCTGGACATTTTAATTTAATCATGGTTTTTTTATCGAACTGTTTTTGAAAATAAGTGTATTCAATGTTTTAATAATATTTGACGGTGTAAGTAACTTCATCTTGGAGTTCAAGCACGTCTCCCTCAACCGTGATATTACAACACAACGGACAATAATGTCCCTTATGTCCCAAGTAATAAGACCTATCACCACTTAGTTTAATTGCTCAAATAACTAAGATACAACTGCGTAAGTTAGCAGAAAAGGCAAGACTTTTAGTAATGAAAGTAGGAATAATTAAGTTTCATTGCGATTTGTAGGTGAACTTATCTGCCTTGATATCAGACAGAATAGGCTTAGGCCCTTTTATTGAAAGACGATCCAAACCTAGACAAGGGGCTGTTACAATAACAGTGATGGCGGTTTGATTTACTATCAAAATGTTAATGCAAAATTCGATACCTCCTTCATTCATAAACACAATAAGTTAAATTAAAATCCAGTGAGCGGTTAGTGAGTAAAGGTATTCGCACATTACATCAACTCAACGTCGACTCAACTCCAACTCAACTCACAGTATGGCATTGAAATGTAAGCTCTATATCATGTTACTTAAGAGCGAATTTGTCAATTTCTAAGTTAAAGGTATACGACGCGTGTACGACGAGTGGCCAACGCGTACAAATTGACAAATTCGCTCTTAATTAACATAATATAGAGCTTACATTTCAATGCCATACTGTGAGTTGGGTTGGAGTTGAGTCGACGTTGAGTTGATGTAATGTGCGAATACCTTAACGCGACTCGTTTAGCTATACGGCACGAGGTTAGGTGCGGCGAGACTGGCGAGTCAGCTCATTCAAGTGTAAACAACACTCGAAGTGCATGAACGCTTGGCTGGACCGGGAAGGAAATGGCTTGCGAAACGGTACGTATGAAACATAAGATTGCAGGTGTGTCCAGTGGCCGTGCACGCGCCGTGGCATACGTTCACTGGTCTTTAAGCTGGAGTTCCATAGAACGCGTCAATCGACAGATGTTAGCATCAGACAGTGAGGAAATTTGCCGGAGCAGCTGTCCACATTTTTATAGCAATTTATTTGAGACAGTTTTTCGGTAAACACGTCAATAGTTCGTCGTTGGGATGGGATCTTAAGTGAGTTTGCACCCACATGTGCAGCACTTCTAAAGAGGACGTAGCGAATTCAGTAGCAATGCGTTTTATATTACAATCGCAGCATACATGCGGTAATTCTACACTATTTAATTAATACATACAGTAGGTGCAAATGCGATAGACGTTTCAAGGATTAGAAAAATAAGTTGCAGGACAACGTCTGCCGGAAGCTGGTTTTGTTCTTGATTTAAACAAGTAACATCTGTATGGAGCGATTTGAATTAACACTATCAAAATATAAGTTCTTTTCTGTTATAAATCGTAGATATACTGTAAGGA
Organism: Lerema accius; assembly: GCA_001278395.1. Taxonomy (NCBI): domain Eukaryota; kingdom Metazoa; phylum Arthropoda; class Insecta; order Lepidoptera; family Hesperiidae; genus Lerema; species Lerema accius. Next base: position 238,456 of record LGAG01001046.1, on the reverse strand, counting down.
AGGAAGCAGTAACACAAAAATATCTATTTACAAAAGCCGCATACACTTACCTAAATTAAAACACGTTATTAAGGCATTAAATTGTAAAACGTAATGATCATCGTTGAAAACTTAGTATTCGAAAATCAAACTTAACGATTCGAATTTATATGACGTCAATATTTCATAACAAGCAAAATATAATCAAAGTAATGTTCAGTACTTCATTACAAGTTCAAGGCGGCATGTCGCGTGGTTTGGAAACCATGTCCTTGGTACCTTGACCGAGTAGGTACCCGGTACCATTTGTACCTACTGTTAATGCTAATACACCAACGACGAAAACCACTAATTCCGATACCGTCGCGGCTTCGTCGCATGCCTGCATAGGCTTAGTTTAGGAAAATGAACCATAACATTTTGGTGCAAGAAAAAATAGTTAGGTACCCTAGATGTGGATTAGATTCCTTTGGTATATAAGTACTTTCAGCACTTGGGATACCCATTAAACCATGGACCAAGCCACATTAGAACAGCATGCTGAAGTATGCTTTGTGACTCCTTAATTATAGAAAGAAAGATGTACCCTTTAGTTGGGTTGAAGCCCAAAACCAACTATTAGATTTTCGGGTAGTATAAAACGAAGTCCGTCAATAACATTCAACGCGTTCTGGAGTGTGTTTAGACCCTAATACACTACGAAAAGATTCGTGTTTGGCATTAAGACGGATTATACCGCTAATGACTTGAAGCCACGTGCAAATCACATTTTAATTTGTTATTGTATTTAACGCAATAATTAAACACAAAACTTTTTTGTACGCTACAGGAAGTCTTATGTTCTGTAAATCACATAAAACTTCGTTACCGATAGTTCTGCAAATACAAAGGGTTACTATATAATAGACAGTAATTGATGAAAGTTATTCTGTAAGTATACCAGTTTCCATCAGTTGAACCATCTGCTTTGGTTGGTAACGTGTCTGCAAATCGTTAACAAAATAAGCGATAGATATGGACGTCAGTGGCCTCTTAACGTCAGGCGGCCCGTATATTATTTTCTAAGGTATTAACACAATTTTATGAAGAAAATTTAAATATTTTAACTCCCCTTTCCTACTAATCAAATATTATAATGCATGCGGGTAATGAATTTTATTTATTATCCATTTTATCTACGCGCCCGTCTCGCTGCATTTACGTTAGATTTCTCTACCATTATCGTGTAATACTATGTAAATATTACAGATAAAATACATAAATTACATTTCACATTTTCCTTGGTCCAGATACAATGTACTGTTGCAGCGCCATCTGGGAACGCACTGTTGAATTACAGGTGAACGAATAGTTACCTTATCAGACGATAGATGGCGTTACTTGTACACGACCCAAGCTAAAGGTTGGGTATATAATTAAGAGTTATTTGGTATTCATTTAGAGGTAGAATGGCTATAAATTAGACCAATTTACAATGTTTTATCCGATTTATAACTTAAAACGAGTTTATAAAAGGTTTTAGTTTCGTCCGGGTTCGCACTTGAGTTCAAATTTGGACCAGCATACGCATTTTTTCCGCTACGTGGCGCCACTGCTGTTAACGTCAATCGCTGTCATTATACGCATAGTGACAGAACTTTTGGCGGGTAAATTAAAACGTAATAGATGGGAAGAAATATTGCTTCCTCCCACATAGACGAAGGTTCACGGTCGATCCCGGTCAGAATATTTATTTCATCATCATCATCATCATTACAACCCATAACTGTCCCACTGCTGGGCTCGGGTCTCCTCTCACAATGTGAGGGGTACAGGCCATAGTCCACCACGCTGGCCTAGTGCGGATTGGCAGACTTCACACACCTTTGAGAACTTTATGAAGAACTTTCAGGTGTGCAGGTTTCCTCACGATGTTTTCCTTCACCGTAGCAAGTGATAATTAGTATCTAATACGCACATAACTTTTTAAATTAGAGGTGCGTGCCGTGGGGTTTGAACCCAGGATCTCCCGTTCGAGAGACCAATGTTCAAACCACTAGGCTATCACTGCGAATATTTATTTATGTGGCCATTATGTATATGTGATGTACCTATGTAGATAACTCTTCCAGTATTGACCGGAGATCGAACTATGAAGATATTGCGTCTTGAATATTGTGTGTCTAATTATCCCCATGCCGCAAACACATGTATTAAAAACATAACTTTTCATAGTTTCAGTAATTCAAAGTAGGAAAGTAAGTTCCATAAAACATAATTCTAAAGCGACATGCCGTCTTTTGAAATAACCTTTGACCTTAAGATATGCCTATTAATAAACCTTCGCCGAAGAAAAATGTTCTGTCATTCGTTCCACATTGTCAGTTTGCTAAAAAGCTTTGGGTTGATATTATCTTTATGAAAGATTCATTGAAGAAACTAAGAAAGAGGCATACTTATTACATCTGTTATATGCACGTCTGACTTTAATATACATTCATAAATATGACGTTTGCTTACTGCACTTCCGTAATTTCATTTTGTTTGTTACTTTACTACTATTTCATTTTTTGCTTATCATGGCAATTAGTCGTTTTCTAGTCACTTTCATTAAACAGAATGTAAGATTTTAAGGACTTATAGCAAACGAAGAAGCGACTTCTATAGAACCTGTTGAATTTTAGATTCCAATCTAATTATCGTTACACATATATATGGCAGATAAATATTTGTTCTTGGGTTATAGGTGTTATTTATTTGTCTATAATACCGCGACAGCTAATCCTAGTTCCGGGATGTATATGCCTTTTTAAAACAAACACAACAATTAGGAACTTTGTAATTTAATTTGAAAGCCGTAGAAGCTACTTACAATCAAACATTTGGAAATAAGACTCAAAGTTGCACCTTCTCTAAACACGGACTTTAAGGAAGGAATGGCCTCATACAAAGAGTTGTTTAAAGAGAAAAATGCAGGATGCTCTTTGTGCGTCGCACACGGATACAAACAATGACGATGAAAACAAAAGTGGATGCCTTTTCGAGGTACTACATTTTTCAGTGAACCCCTAACCGACTGAAATGGAGTTTGAACAACCCTGGAACAAAAATCTCAGAGGTACCCACTTTTGTGTGTACCTACCTGCATTTATATAATGGAAGGGGTCATCATGCATCTTAATTGAATGGTTTCTTATGCAAATGTAATTTGAATCTAATCATCATTAACAGATAAACGAAACACCTACTGCTGGAAATTGGGGGGAGGGGTGTCAAATGCCAAAACTTTTTAATAAAAAAACGTAATACCTAAGACCCCATACGTAGAAATCTATCAAGCCGTTAAAGCTATAGGCATGGACATACATACAAACGTAAGCTCGAAAATCATCACCCTTCTTGCAGATTCGGGTAAAAATATACATAGGTATATTTAAAAAAAAAGACCACGAAAACTTAATTTTTACCAATCACGGTTCACCAGTAGGATCGTATCTACACGATTTTGATGACCTATGGAGACATTATAATAGGTACCACAAGATACTTTGACTGGACTAACCTTTAAAACCATCTTATAAATAACTAGAAGTCGCCGGCGGCTCCGCCCGCGTAATTTTCCCGTTTCTGAAACAATTTTTCTTGCTGCTCCTCTCCTATTCATCTTAGCGTGATGTTATATAGCCTATAAGTTTTCTCGATAAATGGACTATCTTACACTAAAAGAATTTTTCAAATCGGTCCAGTAGTTCCTGAGATTAGCCCGTTCAAACAAACTCTTCAGCTTTATAATATTAATATAGATATGATACATTGGGCTGTGTTTATCCACGGATAACATAACATCCATTTTGTAAAGCAATTGTCCTAAGGAAAATATCTCAGGACAAATACTCTGAAGGATATCAGAATACAAGTCATATGATATTAAATGCCACGAATTAGTCCAGTTGTCATGTTATGCACCAGTAATTCATCATTTAAATGGTGACCGATATTCGGCGAGGGATAGTGTTTCAAGTGGCATGACGTCACTGGCTGGCTGAATTAAGGATAATGGATTACGTCAGTGCTTTCATAGTTAAATTTACTACTCTATTTAATGGGAATAATCTATTGTATTGTAGACGTGTTTCTCGTTAGAATGCTGGCAATTGCTGGCAACTGTGTCGAAATTAATTAACATTCACTTTTAAAATGAAGATAGATTCAAAAAGGTGGTATCCAGGTTAATTATTAAAAAAATCATTTAATATTATTTTTGACTGGGGATAGTCAGAGCTATGATGATTTCAAAAGAACATACATAATAGTCTTATTTTTAGCGTGATATAAATTTTTGTTCGTTGTTATTGTGGACTACGTCAAGGTAATTGTTTATAACTTAATCCAGGCAAATTTATTATTACCCAAAATGATCCCATGAGACCAAAATGATGGCCCATATGCGAATGATTAATTAGTAACTAGTACCATTAATCCATAATAATCAATGACCTCAAAGAAGTGGTTCACGTAAGTACCAGATGAAACCTGTGAATTCACATGCTGTGCCGTGAGAGCAGGTATTCAATACCTATTAATCATATCACACGCAGGTTTAACATTATGTCTTAAAAGCCCTACTACTAACGTACCATCTAATTTGTCATCGTGCCTACCTACTGGCGAGTGCTACGTTGGAACCTCTGGTTTCCATCCTAGTGCATCAAGAGTTCTATTAAACACTACAATGACCTAATTGTTCAATTACATCACACGTTGCAATCTGCTGTCATCACAACACGCAGTTATAAGCTTGACGTCTCACAAAGACAGAAGCGTTGTTGCTGACCTAACTACAAAAGCAGACAAACGACGAAATCCAATACATTAAAATATCCAAACAGGTACCTTTGAAAGGCTCCCGAGAAAAATAACTTTATGGACTAAGCCGCGGACTAAGCGAAAGGTAAGACGGTAATTTCGCGAGAGGCAGACGTTACAGGTCGATTGAAGCGAGGTTGCCACAGGATCTTCTCAATAATATCACAGATTGTCTCACACAGCACCAGGAACGTTCGTTTCACCACACTAAACAACTCTCAACGCAATTAACCACTGAAGCTAAAGACGCGAAATCATAAGCCTTGCCGTTTCCAACGAATTTCCTTACACGGGAAAGGAAAATGTGGATTGTTTTGTTTCGGATCGTTTTTTTTCGAATATGGCTTTCTTCCGGGAACGCGTCCGGGCCGCGCCGGCGAGGCAACTGGAAAGATCGAACGCAACCCTAGGGGAGGCTGCGTATGTGCGCGCGATGCTCCAACGAATCGCTACCTTATTGTCGAGTCTTAAAGTTTATATTTACTTGGAATGAGACGATTCGCCGATCGATTTGCGCCTGGCGCCACAAGGGCTCATGACACGTTTGCGGTATGTGAAATTGATCCGTGTACAGCCTTGTTAAGGTTGATAGTCGGTTGTTGAGGATCGAGGAATGGAAAGCGAGGGATGGGGCGCGGTCGTGATAGTGTGTGGGGGTGAGAGCGACAGAGGGCGCCACTCGTAGCGGACTGACGGTCTGTTCATAGACTTGCTTCATTAGCTAACAATATGGCTTTATGTCAGGTTTGTTATGCACTATGAGCTCGAGTTTTCATCTTTTTATATAACAATACGACTTGAATTAATTAAACTGGTCTACTGCACAATTTAATGGAACAATTTAACCGTGCATTTATCTATTTGACACAAAATGTACATTTTATTCTTAGATGTTCAACATATCTGTTTCTAAATTCAACATTAAAAGTAACAAAAAAATACCACCATGACATTTGTAACTACCACCCCATCAGTTTTACTGAATGTGTTAATAAAGACATTTATAATAACCTTTAATTTGTAGTCATAGATATGACGTCAGTGTTTATCCAGGAATCGAATTCGGAGTATAACCATGAAAACCGCTAAGACGCGCCGGGCGGGCGGCGCACGCACGATCGATACCGCCAATGCAGTGAGATTAGCCGCCACTTATCACACAACTGTACTCCATTTCAAAAGAACTTAGCAACGTTTTTCGGTTCCAATAATAGCAGTCAAGTATGGGGACTATGGTTAACCTAAGGGGCCATAAATGTGCTGAAAACTGGGCATTTATAAGCTTTCTTTTTAACGATTTATGGATAAGTCTGGTATTTGTTCATCAGGTCTGATTAGTAGATAGCCTTATGGTGAGGACGTATGTAAATGGGTTATTAGTGGAACACCAGGTGCAGGGCTGTTTAGAAATTTAGATCCAGTCGAAACCGGTAAAAGTTAGTCCACCATACACGCACCTAACCCTAGATCAGTGGTTCCTTACCTTATAAATATTGTAACCCCTGTCACTTACGAAGAGAACTAATTTTACCCTGTCTTTAAAATGTTATCAAAACAATCAATAAAAGGTCCTTTTTTCAGAATTATTGTATTTTACGATCCTAATAATTAGGTTAATTGTTACCCCCATAAAATAGCTGATTTACCCCCGCACGGGTGATTACCCCTAGGTCAGGTAGCCCAGCCCTAGATTGCTGGGCGCTGGTGTGTATGTTGATAATAACATAATCTCCAATACCAAGCTGACTGAGCGTTGAAATTCAAGTCGGCTTCCAGTGTTACATGATTGGTAAAGGCACAAACTGCTTGTGACCACAAGAATGTGGTAGGTGTCGCACGCGTAACCCAGAGGTAACACTGCGATGGCTGAGTACATGAATAGGTACAGCAAAAGCCACCACAATGGCTTGAAAATAGCATCGGTTTTTGCACTTTGCAAGCATTGCTTCCTTTTACCCTTGGGGACAATTATCCGATATATCACATACGTTCCTTAATTTTCTGATTCAGAAGACGTAACGGGACTAGGTAGGCCAATAGCAATCACTCATTGCACTCGATACTAACTTAAATAGCAAAATCTTGAAAAACAAATAAAGGTGGCATGAAAATAAATGAAGGTAGCTTTGTGACGACGTCATTCAAACACTGGGAGATAAAGGAACCAGGGTTGAATGGAAATAAATATAAAGAAGGCATGACGTCATCGACGTCACCATCTTTAAGTATTTGTTGAGCCAGCCCAGTGAGTCCACGTGATGGGAAGCCACAGCGATGCAGCGCCACACCTCGCGGATATCGATCGCCAGTACTGCCTCCAGGGACAACCAGGTTCAACGGACTTACTACTATAAAATTAATAGAACATTCGGGAATAAAAAGGTGAGGTTGGGGGAAGACGAGTGTTACGAAATTGAATATCACTGACGAAGATACAAGTTTAAAGTTCCTGAATGCGATTCCTTTGTATCATATTAGTTTCTTTGGAATTACGACATTGAATACGTCCCTTACATTTCTATTACGAGTTTAACATAGACAAAAAAAATATATTGACTGAGACTTCGGAACAAATGAGCGTAGTAGAAAAAACATAACGTACATATCAAATGATGTTTCCATTGCTGCACAGGCCGTTCTCAGTGACATACGTTAAATCGTAAAAAAAAGAAAAACAATGACTTAATTTTTTTTGGTCTCAGGGGTTTAATTAATTACTCTAGTGGACGTTATTATGAACGCATACAGTCATGTACTCTTCTTCTTCTAAATGTTCATTAATCATGTTTTAAAATTTTGGAACGAGGACAAAGTTTACAAATTCAATTATTTATCGTAGAAAGTTTGTAAGTTCTGGAAAAATTCCAAACGTTGAAGCAAGGGGTTTCGATGTTGAATCTACGCCAACCTCCCTTACACGTGTATGAGGCACCCTTGGGAGTTGTCGCCATTGCCTTCACAAGAGGACGAGGTAACACCGCAAGGTTCTTTTATTGAAGGCTGCTTAACCTATTTCACTGTAACTATCCCTTTTTGTTAAAGCATAGAATTTATTATTACGAACGGAATATTTACTAACAGGGCTATTCGTACTATTTGTTGTTTGCTATTCTTAAATTAATAACTATTACGGTATTAAGCGTGATGGTGTAAAACATCCAATGCCTGTTTTAAGATGCGCTCGAGTATTACGTATAAACGCAATATTTTAATATTTTTGACGTTTCCTACTCCCCATGTAACGAGCCTTAACGTTTTTCTGGGCCCTCACCTCCCTCCTTAAATGTTACGTAACTTTCAAATGATCATTTTCACCTAAAAAAAATGCCATTTTCTCGACTGAGGAGATTTTTAAGTAATAAAAAAAACAATGTTACGTAACGCGTTCGATCTCCCCTCCACTTTGTAACGCATCATAACAATTAACAAAACCCGCCTCCCCCAAGTTGCATTACAAAATACTTCAACAACCCCTTAGAAGGGTATAAATAACAACCCAGATTGAATTATTGAACTAATAAATCATAACTATTAATTAAACGATGTTATAGTCAAGTAAAAACCAATCAATAACTTGATGCGGGTAGCCAATCCCTGATACGGTAGGAAGTTAGACCAACCTGATATATTGAACCGCTTCACAGATATTTATTTGCAATGCACCCCAAACCCCTGTCTAGACATTCAGGGTGCCGCGAGCTTTATCTAGATATTCATTCGATTACTGCAGTATCACTGCAGTTTATGCCGGCCGCGGCAATTGCACTTATACGCATTTAATTATACTGAGTTCAGTAATTAGATTTATTTAGCAACTAAGAATATCATTAATATTTTTTACTCATATGCTGCACTTACAAGTACATTACGTAGAAATGGACATACATACATACGCTCGAAGAACATTACCCTCCTTGCGGAGTCGGGTAAAAAATCTATCATTTCTGTTTACATTTTTTGTACATACATTTCATGAGGTGTACAATAAAGAGTTTTTGTATTGGTTAGTATTGTTTTAGAAAGTGCTCGGGTAAGTAACGCCTCTTCCATCTCAGCTGCTATGCCATGCATTGCAACCATATGGTTAGTGACCATTTATCTTCAAGTGATTTGGATGCTAGTTTTCAACTAACCCTGATCTATAAATATTCGGCCTTGGCGCTTATCGTTCAACAGCCAAGGTCTGGTGTCGTCATCATAAATTTTACGTGTAAATAAAATAAGTTTATTATCTACTAAGCTTACTCTACAATCAAACGCGAATCGATCAATACACGAATTCACCGCGAGCCCTCGACGACGGAACAACTGAAAAGTGTAGGTACTCTAGACCCCTGCTTATTTGTACAATTGTCAACGTAGAGGGGAACACGATTGCCCGTAGCGTTACAATTCAACATAACACGGGTAAAAGTAATTGGGTATAACCCATACTAGGTGTATTTTTAAGGTTTTATATGTCATGAAAGAAAAGGATCTTAAATAAAATGATTGATTCTGTCATTATAAAATTATATTGGTTTTCTTGTTAAGAGGTCGGGGTGGTAAGAAAATGATTACGTAATCACTTGCTTCGGCGAAGGAAAACATCTTGAAGAAACCTCTCAAATTGAGAGTTCTCCAGAATGTTCCCAAAGGTGTATTAAGTACTCATAAATTGGAGCACAATCATTACCCTAGATTTTCTTAAGAGGGACTCAACCATCAATGAGTTTGTAATGGATTATAATGACTATAGATTGATTTCTTGATTATTAGATGCGCAAGACGAATTCGCGAAACATTGATTATATGGGCAAGTTTGCCGTATTTAGGTCAACAAGAAAAATGGATTAATAACAAAATATTAGCAATAATAGAAACAATACAATAAATGTTGTACCTAAATTCTAGAAATTATCCGAGCACCTACGATGAACAATTGAATAATTAAAAAAAAATTACTTTGTTACCACTTGTCATAAACATAACAAGACATTTCCATAGCAATATTTGTGACATTAAAATATGATAAATAGCCTCACATTTTTTTTTTACGTTTCACATCCCCACACTTTATATGATACCGAGCTTGTCTCAAGCCTGACGTTACACGCATTATAAACGGCCTCACTAAATAGCTTTTAATAAAATACCATTTAAATTATTATTATTACATAAGATGTAAGGCAAATATATCGCTTTCAACAATGCACATGTAGTATTCGAATTTTGCATGAAGAAGGTAAGGTTTACTCCATTTTTAATTAGTCGATGGAAACCAGTAATTCGATACCGGAATATCTATTGGCATTCGAAATTGAATTAATTTGTAAACAGAAATTCGGACTACATAAAGTCTATTTACAATGTTCATAGCGATACAGTTGCAATGTGTCCATATAAAAAATACACTTACCTTTCTATACGAGTCGGTTGGCGATCCATCGGCACTGGTAACGTTCGCGCAACACGAACCGCACCTTAGTTGCAATTTTATCTGCAATACAAATAAATATAACGTTAGTGTAGCGTTTCGACAAACATGGTCGTAATAATTATGATAATCCTGACTATGAAACAAGGTGTATTCGGTTCATTCTCATTTGTTATGCATTAAATTACGAATCTAGAAAGGTTCAGTACTGAAACGTGGGTATAAAGTTTTGTGGGTGTTTTGTTATTCTGTCTAACATTCTTTTTTTGCAGGCATCTAGGTTACTAGGACAAAGTTCCTAGGACATGGCTTACGTCCTTTATTAAAAGGAAAAGCTAAGCTGAAAAGAATCTTTAGCTTCTTTTTAAAAGCTTATAAAACCCTGAGAGTGAACGCAACTAGCCCAAGGCTGTTTGTATACTTTTCGTGTCGAATAACACGTTTACAGAGAAGTACCCTACAAATACTAAAGTACTCGCTATGGCTTGAAGATGTTGAAGTTTTATCAAGTAAGGGCATCAAGCCATAATAATAATTATGTAGTAACTTCGGATGTGTTTTTTATTGAAAAGAGATAGACATTTGTGGACTCAGTAAATAATTTGCATGACTTCATTCATCATGATTGCAACCCATTACTGTCCCACTGCTGGGCTCAGGTCACCTCTCACAGAGTGAGGGGTACAGGCCATAATCCACCACGCTGGCCTATTGCGGACTGGCCGACTTCACACACCCTTGAGAACTTTATGGGGAACTCTCAGGTGTGCAAGTTTCCTCACGATGTCTTCCGTCACCGTAGCAACTGATAATTACTATCTAATACGCACATAACTTTTTAAATTAGAGGTGCGTGAGAGGGATTTGAACCCAGAATCTCTCGTTCGAGACCAACGTTCAAACCACTAGGCTATCACTGCCTATAAGGGAGTGCACCCCCAAGGAGTGAGGACATATCTCATATTACGTACTTAGATGACTGAGAGTAATGAAGATCTTATATCAAGCAAGTGTAATTCATGTCAAGACTACAAGACTGATAAAGTATGGCTTACCTTTATGGCTTGGTCACGGGAGGGGGCGCGGGGCGGGGC
>LGAG01001046.1:187329-198743 GCA_001278395.1 Lerema accius | reverse complement strand
ACACCTGAGAGTTCTCCATAAAGATCTTAAAGGTGTTAAGTCTGCCCATCTGCACTTGGCCAGCGCGATCTACCTATTTTAAAAACCTATTTAAAAAAGAGTACCGGGAGTTTTTTTCCTCCGGCTTATTTCCTCCCGGCCGACACTAGCTTACGTAGCCTTAAATTTGTCTTTTATAAAGCCGATAATGTGACAGGTTTTGTCTATCGAGATTTTAGGAAGTTTTTTTGTAACATGTTTGTTTATATTTTTATTTTTAAAATTCATTTTGTGTTATTAAGATTTTTTTAAATTTTTGACGTTCGTTAAGTGAGTTTAGTTCCTAAGATGAAATAAATGATTTGAATTTGAATTTGTACTCCTCGCATTGTGAGAGGAAACCCGAGCCCAGAAGTGGGACAGTAATGGGAAGCGATGATATACTTTCTTGTCTATTATTTTGTGTTCCCATGGTAACACATTCTCGGTCAAGTGAGGACTGTTTATTCGGTTCGCGAACTGGCCGATAACTGTAACGTTTGTTTGACTCTATCATTTTCAACCTAACCTATGTATCATTCGATATACATTGCGCGGTATATTTATTTTCTTGAGTTGTATCGATATTTTAAAAAAGCAACTGAAAAATCATATTTTCCTTTAAATGTAATTAGTTGCTTATGGTGTTTTATTTTATGACGACCCAGTTGCATGTATTATGGTCACGGCTAGACAGCAGTGGCGGGAGAAAACATTTGACATCTGTCATTAGTAAGTGACAGGGTTGTCAACTCTACGTTTAATTCGTGTCTTGTCCTGAGCATGACTTGAGAGAAAAAGGTATGTACAGGCGATTTACATATTCAGGGTTTTTTGTAACATAAATTAGTAAAAGGCTTTTTGTCTTCTTTACAATATAAGACTACATCACTCCTTTTTTCCAGTTAGATTTTGTTAATTATAAAATACACTGGCCTGCAAAACTAAGTATCACACTTTAAAAATTGCAATAACTTTTTAAGTACAAAAGAACACCGGACCGGTGCGAGCCGGTTCGTCTAAATCGTACCTATCAAAATAAAAGGGACTAGAAAAACACTTTAATTTAGTATAAAGAAACCTGATAAAATTTACTATAACATAGTATTTATTTTAAATCTCTAACTTCTATAGATTAAAAAGAAATAAGGTTCAAAAGTGTGATACTTAGTTTTGTCGGCCCGTGTATAGCGATCAATGGACATCGTCCAGGGCGTCGTCGCCACGACGTACCCGCCGCGGGCCGACACGACGACGATCGTCGATCGCCACCGCCCGTGATTTGCGCGTTACTCGATATTTGCGAGAGATCGATTTGCGTCCGTCACGCTCTCGGTGCAAATTTGAGGGCGGGGCCGGCGGAATGGTGCGAACCGTCAAAGTGTAGCGCTGTTATCGAAGCTACTTTGTAGGTAGGTGGGTAGTTGCGGGTAGATGTAGTCGTGAGGTATGTTATCGGCTTTGATGGGCTTTTGACAGGTCTTTGTTAGACTATTTTGTCTAGGTAGCTATTGCTAGTAAACTCAATATTATAAATATCTTTTTGATTGACATAATGGTAATTTATTGATACCTACGTAAAGTATTCATGTAGTCTCATCACAAAAATGTACCTACTCATTTATCGGCTTTAAAAAAGAAAAGTAATTAATGGTAAGTTGGGATCTTTTTTTGTAAATTAAATAATCGATAACCTAGTTATGGTTTTATGTTAACAAAAATGCGTTTTCATGTAGTTTTGAAAGATTCTGATAAACAGTAATTTCATCAGTCGCCAATGAAATAACGTCTTAAACCAATGTCTTCATTTACTACTACTAAGTTGACTACTTTGTCGTCTAATTCAGTAAACACCATACCAGTCCATCACAAATGCTAGGGTACAGTCACACTGAAGCGGTGTGAACGGACAAATTGATCCCCGCTGTCAATGATACTTCGGAATGGAAATGTACCACGACTCGGTGGTTTGATCTGCAGTTACCATTTTGAAATGATGAGGCTAGCTTGTTTAAGATGAAGACACATGGGAAAACAGTAAAGAGGCACACAAAGTGTATGAAAAGTTTGATATATATCATGGCATTCGTATAACTATTAGGTACATGACATGATTTGTAGCCCAATTGGTGAAGACTATATCTGTCGAACAAGCGATCAAGGTTCAATTCTGACTGAGGCCACCATAGGTTGCCAGTCAAGAAATAACAGAGAAAGAAAAATGCTGGTTTTTTAATCATAGGTTTGCTGGCTGACACCAGCAAGAAGATGTCTTTATGGAAGCAGAATATACCAGCAATTGACCCGCTATTTAACACGGGTCCCCTCATAACTGAGGAGGTCTACATACTCCATCATGCTGCTGAGTCATTGCTGATTCTAGAGGAAGCATAGCAAACAACTAAGCTCCCAAAAGCCAAACTAAAAGCCATACAAAACAAATATTTAAATAACCACTGCGGCTAACAAGCGTGCCGACGCGCGACATATCAAAACAACCGACAATAGACCTTTACAAGAACCGTACAAAATTTCAAGGTTTGTCCCGGATATCTGAACACGCATCTCTGGATCGCAGCGATGCCGTGTAGATCATTATTCTGGTCGCCATACAAATGTCTGGTCACGGGAACATGTGTACCGCGCCTATTGTGAGCGCGCGAGGTTTGAATGGCTCCTTATTATGCACCCATTTACACCCGAGAAACGAACGGGGATGTAGGATAGCTGGATGTGACATATATTTGTAGTCCTCGCTAATTTTCCCTAAAAGATTTGACCTTAAGTCAGCCACAATCAGTGAAACAACTCGTGTTTCAGTCAGGGTCTTGGGAAACGCCTCCTTCTTTTTTCACTATACTTTCTTACTTCTTTCTTGATGTCCATGTCCACTGAACTCTTCATTTCTGTAGCCGTCCAAGACTACGACAAACTTATTTGAAGAACCCCTACCCAAAAAATGTACCCAAAATATCATATGAATTTGGACGCGATTTCAATTGGATAGATCTCGGGACCTTTAGAAGACTTTAGGAAAAGAAATCGCAAATCCAAAATGTCACAACTCCTTACTTTACTCTCTAAGGAAACATCCGTAATTCGCATCAGGAATCTGATTCTAAACTCTATTAGCCTGGCGCTGACATCCGGATAAGATTAGATTCTGAATTTACACTGACATTAAGGGAAAGCAGGGTAGAAAGAGCCAGGGGTAAGTTGTGCGAACGCAAACATTTCCATAACAGAAAAAGTATTACCCCTGGCTCTTTCAACCCCGCTCTCCTAATTCTCAATTCAAAATCTGAAAACTCCAGACGTTTGCGTCCGCTCTAAAGCCGTTCCAGTGTCCAGCATTATGAGATCGTTGTAGCATCGTATACAGCAGCCCGCAGGCGCGATACGGATCGCGACGAGCGTGTCCACGTCAATCGCTAAGCTTGCAACATGACCTGTATGTATATTACCGCTTTCAATATACTGGAAACTTTGCTATATAAAAATATTCGGGCCTATGTGATGAACATTGAGATTCTACTACTACGTTACTAATATTGACAAACTAATGTCCAGATTATTATGTGGTTTCGATAAAGTACCCTACAAGTAAATTAAAGTTGCAAAGAACAGTCTGTAGGAATATTTGTTCCTTATGGATGCAGATAACATAACTATAGGGTCCTAGATTCGAGTTTTAGCAAAACAGATACTTGTGTTATAATTCAGGTTACATTAACCAGTTTAAATTTCAGAATCACTTCAGTTCATGGTCGGAGCACGAGTGCTTATACTACTACGTGTTCCGTAGTGCCTACGACACAGGAAATCTTGTTAAGTCTGTAAGGCACTGTAAAAAAAAAAATTAGTCTATAGCAGTCAACAAAGTCAACAGCAACAGCCGAGAGTAAGCAATATCACTCATAGAAATTTCTCTTAAAGTCTATGTAAAGGTATCATCGAAGAATTAACAGGCCGGTAAGAAGAAATATTTGGAAAAAGAAAGCTCAAATTATGTGTGGTTCGATACACGGTAATCTATCTCAGCAGTATCGTGGTGAGCATGAATACCGAGCTAGTTTACTAGTGTATTATATTTAAAGTGCAGAATTCAACAGTATCAGACACAAGCGAGCGACGGTCAATTGCGATACCGATCTAAGGATTTCGTGTGTTTTTGTTAAGGCCAACGCATCTGATACGCTTTGTATTCTGGACTCATTCGTGTTTTCTTAATTTCGATTTATTTTAAGAGGTAAGTCGTTTTTTTTGCCTTTTTATTAATAGGCTTAGGTTTTTCTTTTGAAAAAATTTTATGCAACAGTAATGAATAGTCCTTACAAATTTTGCAAATTGCTAGTTTCCAGTGATTTTTTAATCCAATGAATTTTATAGCTAAGGTCAGAAAAAATTATACTATGATTTTGTCGGCTCTAACTCTAACCCAAAAATCACTTATTTGTTCTTACATCACTCTTGACCACAAACAAAAGAGTTCGAAAGAGGCGCACAAAGTAAATACTCACAGTTAAGTCCCAATCTTTGTGATAAAGTAATATTAGTATCAAACACGGCAACATTATCGCGAGAGTTGACGTCGACAGTAGCTATCGACGCTGACGCGCGTCCATTGTGCGACGAGTCGACGAGTTCTGTCGACACGCTCGCGCCAATTACTACACGAATACCACAAGAATACCACACTTTTTACTCACATTTTACAATACAAACATATTCGTGATTACACATTCGTTTAAAGCATTTTCAAAGGCTTCTAGTATTATAGCTTTTCAAGACTTTCAGAAGATAAATATAATTTTACAAGCTTTTATTTAGTTTCACCTGTCCCGGTGTTTGTAATCAAATCTTGTAAGCTAAATTTCACCCACTTGCCGGTGTCCGATTGAGCTAAAATTTTAAACACTGGTCCAGTCCTGATGACAATGCATGTTTATAATGAGCATAATGAGATACTGCTACCAGGATTGGCTCCAGACGATTGAACTCCTCAGCAGTTAACAGTAGGGACTTGAATTTTGCACTTTTTAACTTTTTATTTCCTTTTCTTATTTAAAAAGTTCTTATTAATAAGCTTGTTAAAAAAAAATCTTTTAATTTCATGTTCAACTAGTATCCCATTGTTACAGTTGGTTTTAAAAAGGTGGTAGGCTAAGGTAAAAACACCTATCAAGGTATGTGTTAATTTTCAGGATTAAATTGAATTATATTGTACAAAACCCAGCTCTAACATAGCCGCGTCACTATGTGTGCGTGCGTGTCTGTGAGTGTATGTGTGTGTGTGTCTATTTAAGTATTTATAGTCCAATCAAATTAACATTTTTTGGTCTTTTTTGACTGGACTATTATTGTCTTATTTTCATTAAAAAACCTCGCCTCCGTAGTCATCAAACCTAGTGAGATATCTCCCATTGCTTTTCGAAATACTTTGTTTATGTAACCAGTCTATGACAATACAATGTCGGGTAGTTCCAACAATCTTTCGAAACAACCATTGCAGAAGACAATGAGGTGTCGTAATTTAAGTTAATAACATTATAATACGCAGTCTGTTTGGGTGTCGTAGTCTACGGTTAAAATGGGAGCGTTTGGATCTAGGGATAAAGTACGGTAAGTGCAGTTATGTAAATATTGTGACCGAATATTGTCCTAGATAAAGTCTGTGTCACTTTTTTAAGCTTCACGCGTGCAAAGCAGCGTGATTTGTCACTGATAAAATTTATCTGAAAAAGTGAAGAAAGTTTTTTTTAAGATAAAAAATAAATAACATATATCAAGTCCATAGACGGAAACAAATTGAAACTAACACCAGTTACGAATATTAATGATAACGACACGTACACATCTTTTGCTGTGATATTAATTGAAGTATTAATTTAGTGTACAATTGATAAAACTTCATTATCGAAATTTCTGTGGTACGAGTAGGATTCAATAATTATTATATTTTACTACAGAATTATAAATCCGAAATTAAAATAACCGAACTATAAAAACTTACTAAAACCCATATAAGAAAATTATTTGTAAGCCTAAGATTATCGATTTAAAATTTCACAATTTCCCACTTACGCATTTTGACCGGTCAGCTGCATGCGGATGTAACTACGCTCACAATGGTCGGCTAGATGAAAGTGCGCATAGTATGCGTGACGTCATAGTAATGGCCGTCCTGTGACCATTTTTGGTGAGTTCACCCGGCTTTACCCAATTTGCGAAATGTCTGGACCAAAGTTTGCCTAAAAACTTTCATATTTTTTTCGATTTTGACGACCCCTTAGCCTAGTTGGTAGTGACTCTGCCCGCGAAGCGAGGGGTCCCGGGTTCGATTCCCGGCCGGGGCAGATATTTATGTTACAGATAAATGTATGTTCACGGGTCATGGGTGTTAGTGATGTGTTATTTGTGTTGCCCATGCCACCCGCGACATGGGGACTCCTGCTGCGGGGGAATTAGTGTGTTAGCGTTTATTATTTATTTATTAATAATATAGATTTACAAAATGAATACAATACTTACAAACTTAATAGGTATTGTATACTTAAGGAAAAGTGACAAGAAAAATATTGAACCTAGACACTCCAACATAATGTAAATTACGACGATCCTCTGATGTAACTCCATCTTAATTCAAAACTCCAAGCGCTAAAAACAAACCGTCCGCACATAATTGAATTCCCACAGTAACTTCCCCAACATATCGTTTGAATAAAGCGCGAAGAAAATTCACCTTTTACGCGTAAATTACCATAAGTTTATGTTAAACCTCGCAATGGGTCGTGGGTTCGTGTGCGGAGATACGTGTGGGCTCTATACCTTGTCTTTAAACACACCTGACACTAAAGTCATCATTATCATACAAAAACCGACTACTAAAAAGATATGAATTGGGGGAGAGTTCCATATTCTGCCGTATTTCTCAGCAGTGCTAGAGAATGCATTGAATCATATTGTTAAGTAGGTATTAAATGTATTGGGTCTAATTGATTACCTGTAAAGTTTAATGTAACTTTATGTTAATAAATAAATAAATATTATAAAAAAACATACATACATTCGCTCGAAAAACATTAACCTCCGTCTAATGCAGTCGGGTAAAAAACATCTTTAGTTAATTACCAAACACCGCCTGTTAGTGTTTAAAAAAGTCATTAAAGAAAATCATTATAATAGGACTGGTCTTATTAGAATCCCCGCAAAGTCCCATATGTGAATAGCGAACGAAACAAATCGATCTCATTATCGCGGCAGACACGTTGTCGCCATTCAGCGATCGATATCGAACACCATCGCTAGCGATAGCTATCGCTACGATTGTGTGCTGGTGCGTGCTTATTTCTGTACCTTTCGTTTGAACTGTGTTATCTATTTGTATTTATACGTGGAGAGTTTAACTTCAGACCTATTTTTAAAATAGTGTAATTTGGTACGAGTTTATATTTCGGCATAGTTAAAGTTGATATTGAGAAGAAGTGCAAAAAGTTCTTTTTATGTATTACAAGTGTTTTGAATTTTCATTTTGGAAATTAAACAAAACGCACACTACTACACTGTCTTTGATACACCGACACGTCACACACGGAGATTGTTGACACTGAAAGTGATATCTACTAGACAGAAATGTCGACCATTTCCTGCTCTTTTCTTAGTATTTTTTTTAATGTACCTAATATAAGGTAGGTAATATAAGTTAGGTATTAAATGACCCACCCTATTTCCCTAAGTGACGTCATACCGCAAAGTTACACAAAACAACTGTTGGTCACCAAAAATGGTCCATTCAAAGCATTGTTGTCTTGTACGCATTAACGGTACCGACAGCAAAACAATTCGCTTTCGATGTCTTGAATTTGGGGTTTTTAATAATAGGCTTTTGAGCAGTGAATTATAAGCTTTTGGATTGTGAAATTCATATTGAAGTTGACTTTTTTTCCAGTTGCATATTGCAGGGATTGTGGTTATCTTCAGCGTTCCATAACGGGGTCGTCTTCAGTGTTCCAGTAAGGGTCCTCCTAGGTGTTCAAGAAATAGCCATCAATTGTAATGGTTGTGGTAACTCAAAAGTATAGGTTATGATACATTTTATAACAGGTGTTCGTTCAAATTCCGAACTTAAAAATACTCGTACTAATTGAATACAACGTAAAGTTATTAACGGATTTTTTTTGAGGCACTAAAAATATGTTTCAAAACAGGTTTTAATTAATTATTTGTTTGCAGACGGTACTTAAGTTATCAGATGGAGGAAAGCGGAGCGGAGTGCGTTAAACGGTAGTTAGTTAGCCGCAATTATTATTATTTAGTACGGCGGCACACAAAGGTAACGCCCACGCGGATTAAACCACGCAGGTTGGCATAATGGGGATATGCCTTTAAAAACTGGGTATGCCTTAAAAAATGTATCATGGACACGGCTGTGTGTTGTACGTGAATATGTTTATGTCACAAGTTTTTTTTTTAATAAATATACCTACTTCTTTATGTATTTACGTTGTAAAATATCCTCAAAATGGCGGCGCTTCCCACTGCGCGCGATTTTCACTGTTAACATTTATTGTAATTAATTCTTTCACCTTTTAGCTACCCAGTGGTATAATTCAATTTTGGATGTAGACGATAGATTCGAAACTACAGCGCTATGTATCATCCCCCGATTTTGTCGTTACATTTTTAGGATTGCCCACGTATGATAGCAAACTGAAAGACGTTATTCACGTCAAAATTAAAAAGAATTTAAGAAGTTATGTTAGGACGACCCGGTAGTCTAGTAATGACCCTGCCTGCGAAGCGAGGGGTTCCGGGTTCGATTCCCGACCGGGGCAGATATTTATGTGGCAGATAAATGTTTGTTCATGGGTCATGGGAGTTAGTGATCTATTGTGTTGTCCATGCCACCCGCGACACAGGGAATCGTTAATAACGTCTATATGTATATCGTATATGCTGTATTGTCTTATCCACAGTATTCGATCGTTTCGTACTAATATAAGCACAAGTGCACGATTCTATCAGCGGCGGTCGCGATCACAAACAAACTACCAAATCATCCTTTGTGGGCATTTCTTAACAATTGTATACGCAGATTTGTGATCAGATACTAACTAATTACCTACTCGAGTAACCGGAGTAAGTAAGAATAGGAAAATAATGTTAATGTCTAATCAGATTAAATGTATGCCTTATAGTTTTCAAGATATGACTTTCAAACAGTTTCAAACAGTTTTTTGACTAGGGAAACCTTGGATTTTTTTTTACTAAAAGCATTACGTTTTCTTACGTCAAAAGCACGTACTAGTTTGAGATTTGGGATAGTTAAAGTTTGCATGGAGAATAAGTGCAGAAAGTGAAATGTGACGTAGGTATAGAACAAAATGCACACTACACACTATATTTAATAATCATAGTACATAACACATACATCAGACGAAATGCATCATTAACAGAAAGTAGATGTTCACATCTGCCAGCCGGGTATAATATCAAAACAGTTTATACTCTATATTTTGACATAACAAGATATTGTATTGTTTCGACCGCGTAGCGAGTATTTTTATAATTAAACTACGGAACCGTCTATGAAATTCACTTGTGATTCAACTCTCAGGTGAATCACTGCCCATTTGCTAACTTTTGTCATCAAGCTAAAATTTCGTTGCAAAATTCTCCATTAGAAAGGAATGCCGAGTGCAAATCCTTTAAGGGTTAATGACTAAGGCTACTGTTAAGAATTTTACGCAATATACGCTTGAGATTTGTGTAGTAAATGTTCGTTAAAATAGCAGTATTTAATAGAAAACAAGTAAAATTAAAAGATTTTTTAAAAACAAGCTTTTATTACTTTGTTAATAAGAAAAAGAACTAAAAAGTTAAATAGTGCAAAATTTCAAGTCCTGTTAACCGTTGACGAGTTCAATCATCTGGAGCCAATCCTGGTAGCAGTATCACATCATGCTTATTATAAACATGCATTGTCATCAGAACTGGACTAGTGTGTAAAATTTTAGCTCAATCGGAAACCGGGAAGTGGGTGAAATTTAGCTTTCAAGATTTGATTACAAACACCGGGACAGGTGAAACTAAATAAAAGCTTGTAAAAATGGGAGCTATATTAAAAAATATATAGCCTATGTCACTCCTAGAATAGAGGCGAATCTTCGTGTCTGTTTATTCATATCTAGAAATCTGTTTAAATCTCTTAAGAAAGGCTGTAGAGCCTCTGTAAGTAATGTACATACATACATACACATGCTCGAAAAACATTGCCCTCCTACAAACGCAGTTGAGTAAAAATATGTTGGACACTAGTTTATGTAATTCCAAAATCGAAACAATAAATCAAACTGAATGGGACGTCTCTTTGCATATTGGTTGATGAATAAAAAAAAATATTATGATAAGTCATTTTTCAGTATTGTATTCATGTCTGTTAAGAACAAGCAACAATTAGTTGAAATCGAAATCGGCGCAATTAATTGATACACGCGTGGGTGAGTCGTTACGACTGCGGTTTGCTCGCAGCGATTGTAAACTTTTTAAATGTTTGATAAAAATATAAAAAAAATAAAAATTTTCATACGTAAAAGGTTCTACTTTTGGTACCATTTTAAAAATAATGGAAGCACGTAAGAGGTGGAGATTTCGCATGCTCAATATTTTATACCTATTATAAGTTCATATCATATTATAATGTTTATAATTAAAATACATTTATATTTTAAACAAATGGACACTTACACTCAGATTTTCTTGTAATGGTTTTGTCATGTTACCCTAGTAGTAGGTCCTTCATTTCATTTATTGTATTGCTTATTACCAATGCATTAGACAATACCGTACTAAATTATCTGTAGATGCCATAATATTATGTACGATGTACGTTATATGTGTTCTAATTATGCCTCCTTGTAATTTCTACAGCAATAATTTTTCCATCGACATATTTCAACGTGTTTATATATACCCTTTGTCTCAGGAACTTGAACCAATTATCAAATTATAAATCAGACTGTTTTCCAACCAAGTCCCGACCAATTAATTGAATTCATGCCAACATGAGATTGTAATAGCCGACTCATTATTATTTTTAGCTTAATTACATTTATTAACGCGTGTGTAATTAGACACATGTAATTGTTTGTATTAATGTTTGTTATTGATGGGTTTTACAAATATTATTAATCATTGAAGGAAATTTTACGAATGTATTGGTGGGGAATCTTAGGGTTAAACCCAAAAAGGTTTATCTAAAAATAAAATGTTTAAAAAAGTAGTCGTTTCTTCTACAGAATACGAATAATCTTTTAAACTTTGTAACCTATCACATTACACCAATGTTTAATCCCCTAACCCTTAAAAGGAGAATGCACTTCCCTTAAAGGAGATAA
>LGAG01001046.1:145885-178399 GCA_001278395.1 Lerema accius | reverse complement strand
AGCCAGATAGCCCAGACTCTAACCGAATGTGCAAGAAGGACGACATATCACAAAATCAGCTGACCTAAAATTCTTACTTTCCAAACGTTGCTAGCTCCCGTACTATATTTAATTTTTTGTTTTCATCCCATTGTCAATAAAAAAGTAGTTTATACTAGTAGGTACTCATTTTCTATTAAGGGCAGTTACACTTAGTTTTATATCTGAACCTTTATTAAGTGAACGCATCAGCTGCGATAGATATCGACCTCTGTGAATCGACGTGTTAACGAGAGTGCTAACTATAAACAGCCAATTTAAACAGGTAATGGAATTGGCTGTAAGGAAGATTAAAGAATACGGGAGGTTATTTAATAAGGCTCTTTCCGAATTCAAAAGAAATTCAATTTACTTAACAACGTTACCAATTTAATACGACCCCTCGTATATACAGTTACGGCCATAAATATCTGACACCCCTAAGCGTCATAAATATGTGATCTTTCTTAGAAAACCAACTTTCCTGTCCGATTGAGCTGAAATGACACCAAGAAGTTGGTTTTCAGAAGGACTCAGATATTTATGTAGGTGACTGTACCTACTCGCCTAATATTGAAACCCCAAGTCTCTATTTTACCGAAGAGTGTTTAAAAGTTTGGAAAAGACTAAAATACGATTAACGTTTGCGTTTGCGTTACGGTTGCTAATTCACGTAAATAAAAAATACCAATGAATAAATATTTTATTAAGTTCTGAGTATAAAAAACACAATAACGTAAGATGATTTACGGACACAAATAAAAAAGCACTATTGCCGGTTACGACAATAATATCTCCTATAAAATGGGGGACGCTACTTCGCGTTAGGTAATGGAATATAGTCAATAAATTTTGTTTTCTTTTTTAATCTGCGAGTTTTCCGCAAATTATCGTCTGTACTACCAAAGGGTCCTTAAAAATAATTTAAAGAGTAACGAGTCAAGAATTCTTGACTATTAATTCAGTCTATAGTCTTATAAAGCATCTTCTAAGTTAGTGCGCTCATCATCAGATAACATCACTACTTATTTTAAACGATATTGTTTGTCAAGCTTTAACTTAATTGATTAAAAAAAGATTTTTGACTCTTCCCATTGTGATCAAAAGTACAAAGTTCTTATTCATTTTTCTTACTTATATGTAAAAATTTTAAATTAACAATTTAAAACCATAGGAAAATAATACTGAAAACTACACATTTTTTAAAAGGGCTTAAGAGTTGAACGCGGCACGTAGGTATACGTATGTATACTCTGTATATGTACTTATATATGTAGATAAGTCAGATGATTGATTGTTTAATACTAGTTACTTCACCTGGCAAATTCTTTAACTAGGTATACAGTGTGAGGGCAGAAAATATATTACTTCAACAACTATTGGAATGTGTGAATATTCATGGGCAATAATCCAGCAAAAACAATAAAATGGGCGGGGCTAAGCTTACATTGTTTGAAAATTTTCCGGTGTTAGAAAAAACAGCCATTACAATTCAATGGGGGCCATACATAAAATATTTTGCGAATGAACATTCTATGGGCGCATTATTTTAATAATGTTAACCATAATTGGTTTCGCGCGTCAAAATTTTATAGGGTGACCATGAAGTTTTGAATAGTCTACGTACAAACATTAAAATTGGAATATATTTTTTTTAGGTTCATTAAACTTATTTGAGTAATATAGTTATTTGTCAACCTATTTTATCTTTATCTACTTTGAAAGATGTTACGTTTGATTTGTAACCGCCAGTAGGTACTAATTACTTTATTTGAAACCACTGGAACACATTATTCTTAAGTACCTACAACCTAAATAAATCAAGAAATGTTAGTAGATTCTGTATAAAAATAAACTCAAGGCACTCTTATGGCTGTAAGGTAATCGATTTCAGACATTTTTTAAATCAAGTGCATTGCTGATGGGTCTACCTTGAGGTATCGTTTGGCATTATTCAAACTAGAAGCAACTTGGTCAGTTGTATAGACCATTATTTTTATACTTTGTTGCTAATTCTTGGGCCTTCGATTACTCTATATTATTACTCTCGTTTTTTTCGTCGTGATTTAAGAGGTAAACAATCTTACAGTGTCTTGTTTTTGTATTTATCGATTTAAAAATAAGACAGACACAAATAAAAAAAAAAGAATAAACAATAATTTAATGTTAAATAAATTTCTGTATACTTCTAAATAAATACGTTTTTAAATTAATGAAATAAATAAAAGTAGTGTCAAGATTGTTTACTTTTTTAAATCACGACGAAAAAAACGAGGTATATACGGTACTATCCTAAATGTATCTCAAACTATACCCCCCCTAGAATGTGATCAGTATGCCCGCGCACGCTACCTCCTAAACAGTCGCGTCCGCTCCGCTTATGGCGACGTTCATTGTCCGCCCATCGCCATGTCTGAAGGACGGTTTTCATTTTAATAATAAGGAATTTTCCTGCTTCAAACAATAAGGTTTAATTTTGACTGAATTAGTCTATTTATACTAAGTGTACGGGGTGAGAAAACTTGAAGACTTAGGGTTGATTTTTTGATGCGTAGGCGACTAATAGTTAAAATATTAACTATTTCATGGTTTAATTAGCGCCTGATTACATTGTTTAGGGGCTAATTAACGCTTCTTTGATATTTTTAACCATTGGCCGCCTTAACTACGGATCAAAAAATAGACTCAATAGTGTTTTTAAATTTTTGTAACGTATTTATATTAATTACTTAATGGTTAAATTAGCGCCTTATTACAAACGATTTAGGGGCTAATTTTACTATTAGTTAATAATTTAACCATTGGTCGCCTTAACTACGGATCAAAAAACCGATTTAGGGTTTTTAATTTTTAATCTGTAAAGTATTTTTAATCTGCTAATAAAGACATTAAAGAGAGGTTTGATAGTCAAAGTTAAAAACTAGACGATGTCTTAGTACTAAGAACAGTTTTTCCCACATGACGAGGCCAGGAACCCCCTAGCTCTTTCAACCCCGCTCTCCCCACTATCAATTCAGAATTTGAAAAATTCCTGAGTTCAGCTTATTAATAGGCACAAGGCACCTTAAATCTAAGCATATTGCACCATGTTGCCCTAAAGCTGAAACTACTCAAATATAACAATCATCTATAAATTCTGATCGACAAAGATATTAAATTCTGAATTTGTGAAAGGTCATCAGGCAATTCACATACATTGTTGGTATAAAAAAATTTCGCTGCCAAAATTTGAAGCATTTCCAATACGCCCTACTAAGAACTTAAAAAACACATTAAGGATTGGATCTTTGTCACTGCATTTTATTTCTTTGTTTTTGCGTAGTTATTTATTGTTATAAGTTACGTATGAAAATTGCTGAAAAAACGCTTTACAGTATTAAATTTATTGAATTAGTTTAAGATTTATATATGTATAAACTAGTTATTGGAAATATTGTAATTTTTGCCGGCTCATTTTATAGACCAGAGTGCCTAATCTCCTTTCTAATCCTACTAATCCTACTAATATTATAAATGTGAAAGTTTGTAATGATGTTTGGATGTTTGGATGTTTGGATGTTTGGATGTTTGGATATTTGGATGTTTGGATGTTTGTCCCTCCTTCACGGTCTAACCGTTGAACGGATTAAGCTGAAACTTGGTACACAGATAGGTTGCATCCAGGAATAGGACATAGGATACATTTTATCCCGATTATAGGTTCCCTTGGGACGAAATCAATATTTTGTTTATCGACTTTTCCGCGGGCGGAGCCGCGGGCATCGTCTAGTTGTATTATAAATTAAAACTCCACCACACAAGATAAAGTACTCTGAAGCTAGCAAGAAGAAAAACTATAAAAAGAATTTATCGTAAATCTACCTTTTCACACCCAATTTCGAGTATTCAGCTTACAAGGAAAGCAATTTTAATTACGCAATAAAATGACGAGCACCTAATTGGGCATGCGAGCTGCGTCGTTGTTCCAGCGTAATGTTCTATGGGACAGCCTGGGCCACGTCTCTCGGCTGCGAGCCATAGCTAACAAATGGGAAGTTCTGTCTGCCATCCACGTCACTTCGACCTTATTACGTGTTTCATGGGAAATATTGTCTTAAAGGACGTCTTTGCGAAACGACGGATTTGAAGATGGACGGTTGCTTAAAGCAGGTTTTCTTGCAGTTTAGTCGTACTTATATGAATGGTTAGCTATGCGTTGCTTCACTTTGCCGTCGGCGACTGTTGCTTCAAGCTGCACGTCTACGGTCGAAACGCACGCAATTGCTTGAAGAAGTTCGTATCTTATACAAATTAATAAGACATGTATTGTCTATTGTTTGACGTGTCTAATCTTATTCTGCGGAATCATATCTTTTTTTAAATTAACTGTCATGCCATTTCTATAAAAATTGATTAGTTACACTCAAACATATGCCGTAGGTTAATGGTAACTATGAAAGAAAAAACCGACACTAATCCCAAAGATCAAAATTCGATTGGAACTCGATTTAGGCGTTATCGATGACGAGTTAGATAGCAATAGGGACTGTCAATCAGGAGTTGCGATACGAACGTAATCAGGTAGTTGATCAAGGCTTAATAAGGCTCGGGCAGGACCGTTGGAAAAAAGTCACGAGTTATGAGATGGACCGATCGTGTTACGCGCATGCGCAAAAACTCAGGTCTGTACGAGGGCAGTTGTAATACGATTGGTCTTTACAGCCCACGGCTGGGAATGGGAAAATGGACTAGTTTATTGTTTTGTGTTTAGTAAATAAATACACGCACACTGGTGATATGTGTGTAGGTGTGTTTTTTATGTACTAAAAATATAAAGCACTTCATAAATTGTTGATCAGTAAAATGAGATTGTTCATAATAGTGCTGTTTTTTCGTGGTTAGTTGCTGATTTGGATTATTGTTTAATCGTTTTTTTTTAATGAGTCCTAAGATAAAAAAATAGGCTTAAATGTATGTATTTGTTTGTTTAAAACAAAGCTAGTATAATCTCTTAACGACAGTAAGTGATAGATAGGTTAGGTTATAGAAACGACTACGTATTCTAGTGTTACTAGCTCTACCAACCAAAACAAACAGTTAAATTAGGCAACACAGAAGCTCCATACAAAAATTTCTTTACTTCCATATCGTGATCGCATCGTGTCGTATCCGTTCCACAAGAATCGTGTCGTATCCGTCCCGCACACCCTCAGTAATCCCGTCTCCCGTAAGACAAGGCACGTAAGGCGTAGCTCTGTCTCGTAAGATGACATCACTCACACGGGGTGAATTTTACACTGTGGGAGAAAAATATGCTAATTCCATGAACATGCATGCATGAATATGCATGACTATGAGATACTTGTGAGTCGATGGTATGTGACGTATTGCTATTTTAAAGTTACGGTGTTAATTAAAAGTTATTTGAATACGAAATTAACTCATCGCTTTTTAGTATCTACTGTGAAATATGTAAATGCGTCCTGTTTAAAATAACTTCCGTACAAATGATTTTTATTCATTCTGAAATTATTTAGGTATCTGTTATAACACTAATTTATAGCGTCCAAAGAATTGAGCAAATGATTTTTTTTTGCACAGTTTGCATTTTCTATTGACAGCTTTACCTACCAGTAATCGTATTTATGATGTTATTAATTCCGAATCCTTTAGGATTAGGACTCGTGTTTTAAACCACGGCTTAGGTAATTGATTTGAAAGATAGATGACTATTTTTGCAAAAAGGATATTATCGGTTTTCTTTTTCCTGTAGCTTATTATCTACAACCCTATTGCTGAATGAATCCCTTTGAACATGGCTTATAAACTGCGGATGGAAATAAAATAACATTATCAATGCCTATGAAAAATGTATTCAGGTTCATTATTTATTAATTACTAATAAAATAAATAAAAACGGTTTAACGAAATTAAAAACTAAAGAATTCATAACACCGTATACTGTTTGCGAGGGCATCCGATAACTTCTATTGTCGCGGAGACAATAGGTACACATTCAGGTAGCACTTCTTCTGTTGTACCTACAAGATGCTATCACAACCAAGTTAGTGAGAAGACGGTTTATTATAACAGCATTGCTGACGATATATTATAATTTATACAGAAAGAAAACAAATGCATCGCCCGGGTTCGGTCGTCGAGGCAGCTGCGTGCTAACACGGCACTGATTTCACGAAACAATGTTGTCTCGCATAATTCATAATTATATTTCTAAGTTATTAAATATTATACACAGTTTTTCTTCGAATTCTATCCATAACAAATGCTTATAAAATATCGCTTCATCGGCAGGCGTTTCGTGACTCGCGCTTTAATTTAATATTATTACTCGACGCGCGAATAAAAAGCCGATTTGTAATTAATATCGGGTCGGTATACAATATTTGATATGAATATTTACGTCGAGGAGAAAAATGCGTACGTGTGAGGCGCGCCACTCGCGTAGCTTATGATATTCAGCGTACGCGCAGCGGCAAAAACCCGCTTCGACCATTTAGGATGCGCGCGCGCACTCCGCAGTTATTACGGGAAATCTTATGTTAATTACAATTATATACTCGTACTCGAACCGTCACAATGCGCAAAAACCGATATCCTATACAATTTTAATGCATTCGCAGGAATTTACGGGAGATTCCTTCGGGGACAATTTGAAAAAAACGCGTGTGGAGAGCGTGTTTCGAATTTTGATACGATCTAGCTAAATGTTGTGTTGGTATTTTTAGAGGACTGGGCGGAGTCTGTATTCTCGATATGGTAACGACACACCTCTAGTGCTTGCAGTAATTATGCTATGTACTAAGTGAAGGGCTAGTGGGAGTCGTTAAGACCTCGAAATGTCTCTTAGGTTTTATTTTTATCGATGCCACATACGAGCTCCACTCCCCACCATATTTTTTCCAATAAATTCGATTTACATTATAAGGCAATGACGAATAACTACGAATACCTCGGACGCTAAATGCGCTTAATTAGTTTACAATATCTCCATTATGAATCTTAGTACAAAAAGTTAAGTTGTAAAAATATTTTTGTAATGTAATTATCCGTAGTCAACACAGTAGAACAATTAGTTAATGTAAAAATGAAGAGATGTAAAAACCGTTAATTATGTTTCTGTAGGTACATTCAGTGATCAAATGTATTTTACGGTTTGAAGATTAAGGTAACTATATCTAGTAAAAAGGCTCTCTTAAGTAGGTACATTTTATAGTAGGTACTCGGCGGAAAAGCGACCTTAAATGAAGTAGCATAATTTCGTGAAGGCTTTACAGTTTCGGACCTGCACACCTGAGAGTTCTCCATGAAGTTCTCAAAGGTGTGTGAAGTCTGTCAATCCGCACTAGACCAGCGTGGTGGACTATGGCCTGTACTTGTGAGAGGAGACCCGATCCCAGCAGTGGGACAGCTATGGGTTGTGAAGAAGATGATGATGATTACTATTTCGGAAGAAGTCAGATAGTGGTTAATGTAGTAGCTAAAAGTTTCCTAGTTTCTCTAGTTGATCGTTTCGCGTCCGTAATGCATGTTTACTGAATTCGCATTTATTTTCCACTAATGCTTGTAAGATAACTGTCCGTTACTAATTTTTCTTAATTCATCTTAAATACAGATTTTTTTTCTATTCATTATTTATTTCCTTAATTTTTATAAGTTTGTCTGTAGTTAATTAACATCAGTTTATGTATATCACTAAATCAGTCAGAATTTTATTTAAATATCAAGTGCAATGAAGATAAAAGTATAAAAACTATAAATAATATATGTAAATGTTTCTACAATTTACAATTTTTTTTTAACTTTTTTAGGCTACGAGATTTTTTTTTTTTTAATTACAAAAATAAAATTGCCAGACAACTAATGAAAATGAAAATACAAATTGAAAGAGAAAGAAATAAAAATCTTAGACAAGAATTTTATTTAATTAATTTTAACACTATGACCTGCGTTAAATATATTTACCTAAGGAAAAATTTACGTAGAAACCTCGAATCTACCTATTCGCTTGTAAGTAGGTAATACAACCGTCTTCCAAATTTAAAACATACACAAAACATGTAAATTTTAACAATACCGTCATAACTATAACTGTGACCTTGTAAAATTATAACTTGTAAGCCAAGACAAAAACCGGAATCATTTTTTGACGATGGAGCAGTTTGGTCCAGCGTGGCGCGTGGTTGAATGCCAACGCGATGCTATCAGTGAATGCCGTTGTCAAAAACTTGGCTGGTTTTGTACCACGTATGGTATGGAAAGCTATGGTCGGTAATGACTGGTCTTCGGTCTCTGTAATAGCTCGGCTAATGTAACATACTACCCGAATTTTGTTTAGGACTAACGTATGAGTACCTACTTCGAGAAAGGTTTTCGTGGTTTGGTACTTAAAAAAATATATTACCTAATGGGATACAATATTGCATCTATTCGTGTTTTTTCATTTGGGTATACTTTAGCTTAATTCTTATCTTATTTATCCGTTTTATGAAACAATACTCAATGCATTTACTAACAACGTATGACTTTTTTAAGGCTTTCTCCTCCCGGTTGTGTCTAGCTATTTTAGGCTAACTTAAGTGCGTTTTAATTTAATTTAATTAATTTTTCGTTTATAAAACCTATAATAATGATAGGTAGATATTGTCTACCAAGGCAGGAATTTACATAAGATCAGATCTTAACTAATTTGTAATTTAACATGAATAAAACCGTGAAAGTTTCAGCTCTAGTTCAATGAGCTATTACTTGCGTCGAATTTTGTATTTATGAAAAAAAAATCTTCGATCCAAACACTACATTGTAAGTAACCATCTGTTTTCCTGTACAAATCGGAACTGTCTCTTTAGTTAGCAAGTACGTGGGAAGTAAACCGCGTAAGTGTCAGGAGCAAGTATCCAGGCTACCTATGTATGTCTACTTGCCAAGCGTGTGACCAGAATACCACATATCAGGCTGTTCACTTTCTTAAAACATCCGCCGGACGTGCACCGTTGCGGCCCAATACGTTGCTCATAGTTATTACGTGTGCTGAAATGTCAATGGAAATTGGATTGAATGAGTGTATAAATAAATAAATGAACGCTACATACAACACACTCATACCCCGCAGTAGGATTCCCTGTGTCGCGGGCGGCATGGAAAACATCTATATCATCCATGACCCGAGAACAAACATTTATCTGTCACATAAATATCTGCCCCAGCTGGGAATCGAACCCGGGACCTCTTTGCAGGCAGGGTCACTACCAACTAGACTACGGGGTCGTATCTAATTTATGTGCATATTAGAGACTAATTATCACTTGCTTCAGTGAAGGAAAACATCGTGAGGAAACCTGCGCACCTTAGAGTTCTGCATAAAGTTCTGCCAATTCACACTAGGCCAGCGTGGGCTATTGCCTGTACTCCTGTCACTGTGAGAGGAGACCCGAGCCCAGCAGTGGGACAAATATGAATGGCGATGATGATGATGATGAGTATACGAGGGTTTGGTTGTTGGTCTACGTGCCATATGATGGGAATTGAAGCTGTAGTTTTTATTGCCAACCAATAAGCAGACACGCCAACATAAATTGTCTTTTTTGCCCGACTTCGCCAAAAGGAGTGTATTTTTTTTCAAGCGTATAATTGTAGGCATGTAAATTTTGTGTGGTTACATATATGTTACATATTTTCAGCACGTTCTGCTAAATCTTCATCTTGAATGATTTGATGATGGATTATAACTTATGAGGCGTCACTGGATTTCTCTTCGAATGTCTCTAACAAATAAAGTAACAAGATATTTAATTTTTAAACACGTCGCCTCTCCCATAATCCTTAGAATTCTTATTTTCCTACTTAGCAACATTAAAAAAAAAATATTAACCTCGATGAATAAATTAAAACTAACGCCGAAGTTTCGCGCGCATCCGGGCAAGATGGCGGCGATTGTTATGCAATTGGCGCGAAACTAACTGTCCACGTCCTTCCTGCGAAGCCGGAAGGGAAAATAAATAAATGGTTCTTCGGCCATTGATCATCGAAGCACGTAAGCGACAAACGGGGTCAGAATATGCTGTGATTGACATTGAAATATGAAATTATTAATGTGTCCGTTGCATGGATCTGATCGGGCATAGGTAAGCTACCTAGTTACAGAGTAGGTACTGTTTCTGTTTTATGTTCCAGTCAGTGTGTTACTAGGATTTCATGTTTGTGTTGTAAACATTGGTTTTTAGTGGCACTAATATGTTTCTCACTTACTTTATAATCACAAGATTGTTTAAGATATCGTCCTATTTTCAATATAAATTACCTAAAAATACTTGTCCCTTTACTACTGCTGGGCTAAGATTTAACATACGAGAATACTTATATCAAAAATTATAATCCTTTAAAAACAATATGTCACAGAAAAATTCATTATAAAGAATGAGTAATAGTTTCTTGAATTTTACGATATGAGACATTTAATTCTGTTTGTTTTATTACTGTTTAATTTAAAGCTTTTAGCTTTCGGTCCCGGTTATTATAGTTGCAGTAAAGTTGTTAAGTTATAGAAATCCTATACGACCTGTCGGTCGGGAACAGCGACTTAAATATCCGTTACGTAGATAGACACTTTTATAGGTTGGAATGAATTTATTCCGAAATCTACAAAATATTTTGACTCTCGTTTCATTGTAGCGTGCTCATTGAATCTGTTAATGGATAACAAATATTTGTAACAAAGAATTTACTAACACATCACCAAGCCAATGAGTAAACAAGCAGAACCGCAAATTAATTGCGAAACGTTGCACTAATTAATTGGTATCAGTCAAACTGTACACGAGCGATGAAATTAGTGATGCTGTTAATTTTAACAAATAGGTACTGTTTACATGTTCATGGACATAAGTCCATGAACGTAATATGTAAAAAAAGGAGTTACAATATAGGTACCATTTTTTTGTCCTATTTAGTAAACCTTGTAACAGAAATCACACAGTTTCATATTTTTCCTACTTTCGCAGTAATCTTTGTGATTTCATCAATTCAATATCACATATTATTAAGCTTAATATAACACACATACAACAGATATTTAAATGCATCATTCAAAGTTTCCCTCGATGGGAATCGAACCCAGGACCCATTGAACGACGGTCCGGCATAGTAATCATTGCGCTATATGGGTCGGCAATATAGTCTTGTACTGTCATCAAGTATTGTATCTGGGATTGTAGTCAACTGACTTATCAGAAGAAAAAAAAATCATATTACATCTTGATCACTGTGGACGGTCCATGAAGCCATCTGTCTTATTTATTATCGTTAGGTAACAATCTTTGAGCCATTTTTGAGTCTTCAGACGGCTAATAAACTTCTAACACTTGAATTGGCCACTAACCCTTCCACCAATTCGTATTGAAGTAACGTGTATGAGTTTTTTTTTACACAATGAAAATAGCAAACGAACTTGCAGTAGGTACCTCCCTATTTTGCTGCCCATGG
Organism: Lerema accius; assembly: GCA_001278395.1. Classification (NCBI taxonomy): domain Eukaryota; kingdom Metazoa; phylum Arthropoda; class Insecta; order Lepidoptera; family Hesperiidae; genus Lerema; species Lerema accius. The sequence continues at coordinate 166,903 of LGAG01001046.1, read as the reverse complement.
ACATCTCTGACTTTCGAGTAGGGACTGTAAGAGGGACTGTTAGTAGGTTAGTAGGTCCTGTTAGTAATATTAATAGGTGTTAATAAAGAGTATTAGTAGACGTTAATTCGTTAGTAAGTGAACCATGGAAGTTAGAGTCAATGTTCCTTGTTTAAGTTCTAGTTTTTTAATCCATCCCAACACAACCAACTTCGCAGGTTCCGACAAAATGGTATGTCCCACCGAGTCCGTCATTACCATGTCGCTAAAAACTCCGCGTAAAAGGGAACGTAAATACTGACCATTCTCGGCGTATTATGTAAGCTAACGGGACATAACTTGAGAACTCCTTTAGGGGCGCGCTCCAAAAAGAATAAGCTACAGTACTTAAATGAGCGTCTTTAGCACTCGCCTGTTAAGGTCCCCGCCTTACTGAGATCGTCTAAATATGTCGTTACAACTGGAGTAAGGTGGATATGGATCGGACCCAAAATATGGTACTGGTTAAGTATGGAGATGCACGTGGTGTCTGCTTGAGGGGTTTCCCGAAAGTGAATGGTGCGGTGGAGTGGTTCGTTCGATTGGTTTCTACTGTTATTAGTAAGGAAGGTACGAGTATTTTAGTGTTGCTTTTGGTTGATCTGTTAAGTGGAGAGTTAGTGGGGAGGAGTTTGTGGTTTGGCATAGTGAAAGTTGACATGGAGAAGGACAGCAAATAGTCATACGACCCCGTAGCCTAGTTGGTAGTGACCCTGCCTGCGAAGCGAGGGGTCCCGGGTTCGATTCCCGGCCGGGGCAGATATTTATGTTACAGATAGGTAAATGTTTGTTCTCGGATCATGGGTGTTGTGATGTTATTAGTGTTGTCCATGCCACCCGCGACACAGGGAATCCTACTGCGGGGGTATGAGTGTGTTAGCGTTTATTTATTTCTTTATAAATTAGATGTGCATTATTGCAAAAATAGGGTATTCCTACTAATAAGGTTTTGTAACAAATACGTTTTGTGATAGTGTTTTCAATTATATTAATTTACTTAATAACATTGTTACGTACTAGCAGTATAGTCAAAGTTAAACGAGATTTGTTTCACAAACTTAATCCAATCTCAATTTGTATTCGCGAGCAAGTCTGATGGAAAATCTTAAATTTATTAAAACACACAGTAAGTTCTGTTTTCTTAGCAGTTTAATTGCAGAAAGCTCCAACGAGACGCGCGGGAGCTTTAAGCTGTTGAAGTGAAAAATACTTGAATTCTAACTTGTTTAAATGAACCTGGGTATCAAGGAGCTAATTTGCAAAAGCTCAATTGAGTTTTCGTTGGGTCTTCATTTAGTCACGATGGAATAGTTTCGGCCATTTGCGTTTTCCTTTATTTACGACTCCAAACATATTATAATAGACTCAGTGTTCAAAACAAAAAAGTGAAGTCATTTTTTTTCTTTTTTTTACAATTTGACATTATGTCACCGAGCACAGTCTGCCGAGAAATAAGTCAGGAAACGTTATCATTTGTTATTTACGTTATGTTTTTCCCTACTACGCTTTGTTGCTCCGAAAACTGCGTCTATATATTTTTAGTCTGTGTTTACAACCCTCTGTAAAATGCACAAACCTTTCCTCATTACTGAGGAGAAAGAATACTCCACCACGCTCCTTTAGTGAAGATTTATGCCGCTTGAATGCTTCCGACAAGGCTTAACGACTGCAAAGCAATTATAACAACCAATACCGATAACTTAACGTACCCTCTGAAGCACGGAAACGCTCAAGAAATGCCACTAGCGGTCACCCATCCACTTTCCGACCGCGCCCGCAGTTGCTTAACTTTCTCGATCACTTAGGATCGATGCAATCCGCCGGGCTATGAGCGCTTTAAATAAATAATCTCTAATGTAATATAGGTAGGATTTAGTGCACTTAAATACTAGGATTATAGTTAAAATGTTTTTCCTACACTTGGGTATTTTAAATGGTGTCTAAGTGTTAAAAGATTTACCGTAAGATCGTAGTACATTTGTGGTAAGCTCCGTTTCTTTGCAACTCAGTCAGTTTAATCTAACAGCATCTAAAACGTAGTGTAAATCACATTATTTTATTTTTCTTAACATCTTATTTCGTTTGGTGGAAGTTGGAAGTATGTTTGATGAAATTTTATAGTTTTAAAAATGTTTTAGTGAACAGCGGTGGATGAGTTCTTGTTTATATATTTAAGTTATAAATAAAAAGTATCCACCTATTTCCTCTTTTAGCATAAAGAAATCTGAGTTACCATTACTAGGGATATTCAGATTATTTATTAGACGTTTAACAACTGTTGTAATTGAGTTTGATAATAATAAAGTAACTTTCAAAATCAGTATTAAATTATACAAAAAAGGAAAAAAGCGCGCTCAGAGTGAAAACACGGAAACGGCCTATTGGGCTGTTTCTTTTCTTTAGAGTTCGAACAGGACAGCCAAAAATATCTAAAAAAAACTGACGAATCGATAACCTCCTCCTTTTCATAGAAGTCGGTTAAAATATGTATGGCCTAAAATATCATAGAAATGAATTTTGATGAACTGCGATTTTGAATTTGAACATGCCGGCAGAGGATCAGTTTTGGGTCAATGATAAAATTACAATCTTTTAATTTTCACCGATGTCTTTTTTATCTCTCGTCAAAAATGGAATTAACCACATTGCCACTGGCGATAAGCTTATTTTTTAAATAACTGCCTCTTAAACGTGTAATTTAACTTGTAAATTACTATGTAAACACATTTTTATGCTAGTTGACTAAATGATTAATATTCATGGTCTGTGACCAATCGATTGACGAATATGGAATTGAATTAACAAAATGGTGGCAATAAGGTATAACTAGTTTTGACTTCGTGAACTGTATAATAATTTAATAGAATAAAATGTTGTATAGTTAGTAACTCCGTTTTCTTAAAACCTACCTCTTCTTTATCAAACTACTAGACGACGCCCGCGGCTTATCATTATTAAATCTATCCTATGTCCTGTTCCTGGATGCAAACTACCTGTGTACCAAGTTTTAGCTTAATCCATTCAATGGTTACAAACATCCAAATATCTTTACAAACTTTCACATTTATAATATTAGTAGTATTACCTATGTGGAATTATTTTTTCTTCTTATATTTTACTAGCAACGTAAATTTAAGAATAATTAAAAACCAAATGATAAAAAAAACAAAAATCGTAGCTGAAAAATATGAAATAATTTAGAACCTACAATTTTTTATATGGTCCGGCCGTATGAAGCCGGCGGAAGCCATTATAATAAAAAAAAACTAAAACACAACAACAAAAATTTAACAACACTGTCTAAACAAAAATTGAAATGTTACATGACTCTATTACCAAGGCTTCTTAAGTTTCCGATAAACAAACCATTACGTCACACGTTGACAAAGTCGTTTCTAATTAGAGTAGCCACAGAAATGGTCAATGACCATATCTAGGCGGAGATAATTGTAGGCAAAACATCGTATTTGGTGATGCGAATTGACACTCAAACATTGTTTGGAAGTTCACAAGTTGTGTAAAATGTTTCGTCAGTCGAGGACGTGTCGTATGACAATGATATGATTAGAGAGCATATTATGACCATGTTTCTAATTCAGATTCATTTATTCGCTTTAAAATGGGGACGTTAAAGTAAACTAGGTTCACCGCCACAGTCCGCTTATTAACCATGCGAATGTTTACTATATAATAATGTCTCGATTCCAACCAATAAATTAATTTAATTACACAACTTTCATTACGATTCTGTTTAATTTATATTACATTACATTGGATTTTAAGTTTGTAGTTGGTGTATTGTTTGTAGGCCAGCTCAATTAGGGTTCCATAGACAGATCTGTGATTATTAGGTACACTATAATATAGTAGCCTTAAAAACTATATCTTTAAAACATTTAATGTTTTGATGTAAATTCAGAAAGCTTTGAATTAAAACTAGATCACCTATCCCACTGCAGCATCTATCCTGGTTTTATTTAACCTAAAAATTTAACCTATTATAAATTGCAGAAAAAATACTTAAAAATTCTTCTTAAAATATTATGAAACTGTTCATTTCACCCTTTCAAACTCCACGTTTTCATCAAACATACGTAGCCTATGATAAAAACAAACATCAAACGCGTTTGAGAAGCAAAGCGGCGATCAAAATTTCTATCAAATCAATGCACTTTGTTTGTCAAACAAAGTACCTATCACAGGCACGTTAAGGTTTACAAGTTATAGGGGCTACATAATATCAGTAGGTATTTTTATCCTTCAAGGTTTGCAAGTTCATAAATTAACTGAAATTTGATAAAAGGCCCACATTCTTCAAGGTTCCTACAAATTATTGACCCCCAAGGACTTAGTTAAAAGATTAATTTTACGTTTCTTCACCGTTAACCATTTCCTTGAATAGAAAAACCGTTATTAATCGATTGTGTTTTCCTAAAAAGCGCTTTAACGGTCGCAGAAAATCGTAAAATACGAAAAAGGCTTTGAAACGTTGGTGGTGACCACATTTTTACTAGGTATTCTATTAAAAGTTTTGTTATTTTAGCGTCATTATAATTTATTACAAAATATGTAAGTAAAATAAAAATAAGTTTATAAAATAATTTGGCTCTGTGATTTGTTACTTAAAATAATAGTTGTTAGTAAAAAAGGTGACCGAAAATTTTTTGCGTGATGTTTCGAACCCTTTTATTAGTGATCGCGCTTCATTGTAGGTATGCGGTCTTATCATCTTTACGTTTCCTTTGTTGTTTCATTTAAATTTATAATTTTTAAAAATTCAATTGTATACCTACTACTTATTTGTAGACGAATCTACCCACGAGATTTTTTTTCTATTCCCATGATTTCCCCTTGGACATAACCCCCCACTTTTAGGATTAGCTTGGACATAACCCCCAAACTTTGGGATTAGCTGGCCAAACCATTGGACCTACCAACTTGTCCTTTAAAGCACAGAACTAAATGCCACCTGCCAACTAAAAGCTAATATTCTGTTTACATTAGCTCTTTAGAGTCGTTCTATGATCGGATTTACCTAAACCCATTAAAATCCTGCGTGTAGGCCGCACCACTCATTCGACCACGCTTTCTGTAAAAGGCAAAATTTAGGGCGATCCGAATTGTTCACCCAACAAACATCGGTTGAACGGCCGAATAACGATGTAGTTACCAAACTAATAAGGTAAATAAATTAAAATAAACATGTATTAAGGCTGATATGGATTTTTGATATAAGGACTAAGGTTCTTTGATTGAATGACGGTTATCGTTAGATAGTAGCTACCTACATACAACGGTAGATACGTAATGGGGTGCATTCTATACGTATTATAGTTAAATAGTCAACAAAAGTTAATAGATCTCTTGAATTGTCACCGTTGCCTAGCCATAGCATAATTATGTACCTATTTACATCAGTAACTATAAAGCATTACAAATGTGTAACTGATCAAAGAAGGAGAAAAATGGGACGCATGTAATGTCCGATTTTTTGCTAATCGCCAATGAAATACATATTCACTTAGGAAACCTAAGGGTATGTAACAACTTACCTCTTTGAACTTGGATTTACAAGTTGGTAGTTCAAGAGGAAGGAATTCCTTCATGTTGTAGAATGTAGATAGGATTGTACCATAACTTGTACTCTTAATTGAAGCGAATATAGAAAAATATAGCTATGAAATATAAAACTATTAACCAAAGCTAAGAATCCCAAACAGGGAAAAGTACTTTGAAGGCGCTAAACTCAAATAGTGGTAGATAAATTAATTTCGTGACTCACACTGCCATCTATCAGTGATACATTGGAAGTTAAACTGTTTATCGATAACGTAAATGTACCTAGATGGCGCTGGTCACTACTACGGTGCAGAATCATTTCATAAGTTCAAATACAATATAGTTTCCGTGACATACGCTAGATGACGCTGTACTATATTTTAATTTACTTCGAGTAAATTAAAAATTAAAATATAACTCTGATAATTTTATAGTTATTATTATTAACATGTGCATCAGATTTTTATAATATGACATACATATTTATAATAACTCAGTAACTATAAAACAGAGTGATATTTTGTATTCTTCCCACCAAAGCAATTCAGTTGTAGTATGGGGGTGGAAAGAGCCTTTGTTTTAAAGCGACTTTACTTAACTGTATGGTACTTCGTTTTTCTAAGAGCTTTGTCCTACACAATTTTACTAAGTAATATCAACAATTCAATATGCTTTTCAGTTGTAGTTAAAATACACAGTAGAAAATAATCAACTAAATTCATACCACAGTTCTGTTTTCCACTTGTATCTACTCGTATATGGGGATCAAATAATAATTATGTAAATAGGTACCTACTTTGAATTTGAATCTTAAAAATATGTCTAGGTTGTAGTACCTACCCACATAATAGGAACTAAGAACTCATAAATTCATTTCTTACATTCTCTATTCATAAATTCATTTTTTACTGGCCTAGGTGATATCACGATATGATAATCGATTAAACGTAAACGTACGACCGACTGACAGACACCGTAGAGTTACTAAAATCGATTCCAGATTACGGCAGCTAGGTGACCAGTTTAGCTTGACCCTTACCCCTTCTGTGATCGCCATACATTTGGAGGTAACGTTGACCATACAGAGGGGTCAGGGTATATTGGTGAGGGGTGTCATTAGAGGGGGTGGTTCATGTATTATGTAGCGGCAATCAATGAAAGGTGTTGGATGGTGATTGTCGTTCAGTGACATGCTACCAACGTATGTATGTGGAGTTGACTAATACCTATAGAAAGAAAGAAAATAAAATTTATAAGGGGACTACAATGCACCACAGGAGGGTTTAGGTAGATACAATGACGTCTATATGTAGGTGTAATATGATATTATCATTGTCACTTACATACATATTACGAGTATGTCTCATACATAAATTAGAATTTTAATTTACCCAATATGGTACTCCCTACTCGTCTATCTTCGTGAATAAGTAAAGTTTAAAAACAGTAATAGTCTTAGCCACTACCTGCATTAGCGGTATTAATACACAGCGGTATCATAAAAAGATTATTTAAAATTATAATAAAAAAGACTAAAGTCAGCTCTATAGTTTCTCTGTCCTCGTGACTAAAGGGTGGCCGCACACGTGGTGTGGTGAAGACCGTAATTTGTATGTAAGCATTGTTAGTCCTGAATATCGGCCACTTTATAGTTTTGATACTTGCTAAACTATCTTGCTATCTATTGCTATTATATTGCTATCTAAACACCTTCATTTATTTGTACTTACTACACGCTAACATTGTAGTATTATAGTTGTATTTGTACTTTATTTATTAGTATTATAGTTGTATTTGTACTTACTACACGCTCATATCAATGACAACTCATTGATATGAGAATAAGATCCTGACTGTTATAAAACGTGATTGGGGTTATTTCCTCAATTATTTGTGTTTAAAATTAAACAAAAAATAGTTTCCTGTAATTCTTCTGGGTATTCACTTTATCAACGCCAAATGTCAAATTCGTCATTGAATGTTTTATATTTAAAAAGGGTCCAATGTTGAACTTTTTTTAATCTTAATGAGCTTTATGATAGATAAATTATTATATTATTAGTATTATAAAGAACAGTAGGTATTTTAGATTAGACGAAGCGTTTTACATAAAAATATTTGCAAGTATCAAGACCAACAGGTCACTTTAATTTTTCCTATCATGCATGGCTGAAAAAATAGTTCAATGAAAATAAAACCTTTATTAATCAAAATGGATAGTACTGTTGAAGTTGTGGAGCGCGCCGCACGGGGGCGCTTTTGTCTCACTAGTACTAGTACCAAATATAAAGGCAACAGGACCAGTTATTTGTCGCATTAGTACCAAAATCACTAAAGTCACGTTTACATTTTGTGGGTAATTTCGTTAGTTTGATAGTTCAACAGTGATATTTATTTATGAGTGTTAATGGATTTTTAATGGGTAAGATTGGTGAGAAGTGATTGGCTGTAAGGTACTTATTTTTTTATTTTTTTATTGAAGAGCTTTGAATAGACTGATTTCTTAGTGAAGACTGATTTGTTATTATTCAACTGAGCTTCAATGAGGGTAATGTTTTGTTGTTAGTATGTATGTATGTCCATTTCTTTGGTACGCTCTACAGTATAAATAGTTTGATGGACGTAAACAAATGTCTTCATTTCATGTCATTGGATTCGGTTCCGTTTGTAGCAAGTCGATTATAATTTTTTTATTATATCCTCCAAATTTTGAGCAGTAATTTTTTTTGTTATTATATTAATTATTATTTATTAATTTATAGTTTTGCAGTATAATATAGTTTATAGTTTTACTAGTAAACCCTCTCTCGCTTTGCTTCTGTTAAGCCATGCCACAAAATATTGCTATTTAGTTATGCTGAATAGTGCTAAAACGGACACATAGAAAGACAAAAAAAAAATGCTTTAAATCTCTATTTCGGTATCCTGTTAACGTTTTGGCCGAAACGCAACAGATACTTTTTTTTATTTATTCGGAGAATTTTAGCAAACAAACAACAATAAAATTGTATCTCTTCGATAATTTTCGCTTTCAATTTCAAACACTCGATAGCACTTCTTTATTCAAAACACTTTATTTCATTAATTTGAACGCTACGAAAAGCAAAAAAATTAGTCAGAAAATTAAATAGGGATCTACGAGTATCTTAATTAAATTTATTGTTTTTCGCAGAAAAATTACTTTAACGAAACAATTACTACAATTTCATCATTATCGTCTGTTATTGGAAAAACGAAAAAAGTACTTTATCCTTTACACCAATAATCCAGTTTTTGAATTAAATCTAAAAATGCATTTTCCTGAAATACATATTTCTGAGGATTTGAATTTATGAGATTTTCTCCTTCTCAGAATGTTTGTCAAGAATATGTTTTCTAACAAGCTATTCTTATGCAAATAAGTTGTAATCCATTTTAGAATTACGTAGAAAGTTGGGAATCCGTTAGTTTAGCCTTCGCCGTGTACGTTCGTCTGTCCATCTCAGGCCTAAATTAGTTTTTTGGTACTAGAAAGCAGACGGGCCTTAGATGGACTACTTTAAGCCGCGTACGCTGGTTTCACGTCGTTACACATTTAAAATATGGTTAAATAGGCTGTTCAATAGGTTCCGGGTTCGATACCAGCGGGGCGGAAATCTGAATGATGAATTTAAATTTCCGTTCTCGGTCTGGGTGTATGTTTCTGTGTTATCCATGGCACCCACGACAATGGGAATCCTAATCTGGCGCTATGAGTGTGTAGCATTTATTATTTATTTAGTATATTTAATAAATTCAAAAGAGAAAACTTAAGAAATTACGTCTATGCGTAATCAGCAGATTTTAATTCCCAAAGAAATAAACAGGTTCTCAAAACACGGGCACAATTTCCTCAAAAATATGACAAAGTTCATTGACTCTACCCACAGCATATTTATCAACCGAATGACTTTTACTTGTTCTTAGGTGTCAAAATACATCATGATTCATGATGACGATGTGTACTTTGGGCACAGTTTGGTACGAACTTTGTATACCTACCTGTTTGTTAAAGAATATAGGTTACTTCGGTCCACAAAGTCATTGTTTGGATATAATAATTGATGTGAGTGTTTACCATGGCTTGTCGTAGTCATACCGCAGCGGCTTTTTTGTTGACGAAGTTAAGCAACAATGAGCATGGTTAGTAAAACGATGAGTGACCGTTAGTAGTAAAATTTCCATAGCGTCCTAAAATTTCCATAGCGTCCTTGCTTCAGAGAGCATGTAAAGCTATAGTTCCTATACATAGAATCATTTAGGTTTGTCATCGTTAGATGGCTGTCGTTAAGACTTCGGTGGCATTTGGCATAAAAAAGCAATACTTACATTTGCCACTAACTTCTCTACCAAGCCGCACTTAAGCATTAAAAAACTTAATATTTAGTTGATATTAAGTTTACAGTTGATAGGTATGCTGTTAAAAAGTGGTGACCCATTGTAAAATGCTGGATTTAAAACAAATGAACGAAGAGCTAGAACTATAAAAACAAGAGCAGTCTCTCTTGAACTGTCTCTCTCTCTAAAGAGTGAACAGAGACAGAACTAGGAAAGAATGCTCTACGTTTGGTTACACTAAAATAAGTTTAATCGAATGGGGACATTATGATCATTCGCTCGTCTATGAGAATTTAACTATCAGTCAATTAGCATAAATCTTTTCTTATATCACAATATAGCTTAAAAATCTATGGACCTTATAGTAGTCCTTTATACCGGAAACATAATCTGAAAACAAAATGGCCGACACTACATTGTAACTAATATCCCGTGCTGACACATTCATTAGATACAATGAGCGTCATTCTTGCAACGTCAGCAGCCAACATGTTGTACTAATTACTCACAGGCTTTATGTTCCACTAAATATACAATTGCATATTTATTACTAACAGTTAATTTACTAGTGATCGTTACAGCCGGGCTCTGTTGGAAAATCGTGACGTTATACGTTATTGTGGTAGAAATATTATGTAGTTATTGGCCTGAATTTTATTTTCCATCCAAATGCTTTTGTATTCTCAAAATCATTTTTAGAATCCTCTATTCTAACTATAACTCCTCTAGTTTCTCCATGTCTGTTCGTCCCGTCCTTCTTTCCTTATTTGACCTAGCTTAGACTGCCCTAGTATTAAAAAGCTGAATTTCAACATACCTATTCTGTATTTACTTCACAATTCCTTTTGTCGAATTTCAGTTATCAGTCGAACAATTTCAGCTAGCAGCTCCCAGTATAGCTACCGTGATCGTCATCTGATCCAACCATTTCTTCAAATGCTTAATCATCTGGCGTTCTAGTTAAGATACGTATATGAAGCAAGTACGAAGATGGGTTGTGGTTCATCTGGTCAAGTGGTAAATCCAGAAAACACCAGCAATGGTCATAAGATGACCAATGGTAAGAATACCAACGGTCATGATGGTCGTAACCACCATGATGATGATCTACCCACTGTTGTGTTACCTGATACTCCAGCCAAGCCTAAACCTCGTGAGTATCCTTTAGAATAAACATCACTTAAAAGGAAACTAAGATTCGTCGTCAATTACAGCCCCTTAATTGAATGAGAAGCGTTCAAAGTAGAATGATAGGTTTTACGCAATTTCTTGAGAACAAATATAATTTAGAGATTATCTACCTATTATTCACGTGTATCATCCCAGAGATTTCCTAATGATCGATTAATTTTAGCAAAAATTAATTGGGAAAATTGAGAAGTTAGCTTGCACACATGAACTTTATTTTTTAAACCTTACAAACTTAACAACCAGCTGGTGGTTATTATTTGTATAATGTCTTCCAAGTCTATGCTTTTCGGTTCCGAAAATAATCGTTAATGGACCCAACTTTGGCCGAAATTGTGCAGAAGCTTTACCACTAATAGCCTTAAGCAATGGAGATAGATCCTGTAAATGATCCACTTCTACTACGTCTATTATTACAAATGTTTCATCTCCATCTTCAGCGATAGCCTACGAGATTCCTTTAGAAGAGTTTGACAGTTCACGTAAACCACCGAATACTCCTCCACCACATCTTCAGCGACTACTCCAGCCGCCGGCTGCTGAGATCAGCTTACCAGATATCAAAGAGAAGTTAGCTGAAGCTGAGCAGAGGAGACAGGCGGTAATTCTTATCTTCTTACTGTAGCTACTAACTATACCTAAAGGTTGGGTCATGGACGATCGAGTATAATATCAATCAATTACTTCATTGATAGAAATTTCATCACTCTATTCCTATCAAGAGGAATTGATATTATACCCGATGGTCTTATGACCCAATTTTTAAGGGTTCATTTGTTAATTGAGATTGGTCCAGGACCACAGACAGGGCAATGTCCTGAAGAAAGATTTAGAGTCGTGCTTGAGAAAACTTCCGTTTGGTACTATTACCGGCGTGCTAGATTCAAATATATCCATCCACTTTTGTGGGTTTGAAGACGAAGCTATAAAAAATAGATTACAAAATTTTAGACACCTACATCACTGGTTCGATGCTGATAAAGGATTGCTGTGTCTTAATAATATAAGCAATGGGGACGTCATGTTTTCAGATACTACAGCAGACAGCTGCATCAGCGCAGAAGAGGACGCAACGAATGATGAAAAATCTTCAAGACATGGATCGACTTGAAAATGAACTTGTAAGTTATAATAAAAACATATATGTTTAAATAAGAGGAGAATGATAATATTAGTCACTAGCTGAAAACAATAATCCAGTGTAGAGATGTTACATTTAAACATACTTTGGTAGATGTCGTTAGTAGTCCTTTTATAACAAATAATTTTTAGTCTCACCGGTTTTTTTATTTTCATACTCATTAATTAAAGTATTTACTTTTGTTTTCTTGGCACTGATTAGTATAATTTAAATGTTATCAAAGCAAGATTTTCGGTTACTCTCCACTGTATTTTTTTCTTTTCAGGATGATACAGATGGCATGAAACATATGACAAACTCCGTCACTATACCACCGGAACCAGGCGTGTGTGAACATAAAATAATATAATCAAAAATAACATAAATATATTAGTCATAATCCATTTATGTATGTCTAAAGTCGCTACACAGGGGATCCCTTTCTCTGTCCACGACCGACAGTAACTGTACGCACAATACACTTTTTATTAAATTATAACATAAAAATCTACGTAGTTATTTATTTGTGTTATAATTTATAACTTTACGATAATTTGGTGGTTCGACAACTTGGACAGTTAACTCAGGTTTCCAAATCGACAACCAATAAAAAACCTGCAATAAAATGTAGCAAAATGGCATTAGAAATGAAATTTCACTTGCTTTAGTGAAGAAGAATATTGTACGAAATCCTGTACGCCTAAGACTATTAAAATGAATTTAATTTGTCAACCTATGCAATGAGTTTGGGCCACTATCAAAACTCCTAAACATACCTTTAATAGGCGATTTTTGATGAATGGTCGGTTTGTCTATATCTGGACGTGATATCAACACAACCAGCTTGGTTGGAAATCGAACCCAGGACCCAATTTACAGTCGGGCAACCAATACACCATAAGGGCCATTAACTAAAGTTAGTGGTACACAACATATCTCATCATCATCGCAACCCGTAACTGTCCCACTGCTAGGCTCGGATCTCCTCTCACAGAGTGAGGGCTACAGGCCATAGTCCACCACGTTGGCCTAGTGCGGATTGGCAGACTACACACACCTTTGAGAACTTTATGGAAAACTCTCAGGTTTGCAGGTTTTCTCACGATGTTTTCCTTGACCGAAGCAAGTGATAATTGGTTTCTAATACGCACATAATTTAGACATATCTGCCAGTTAGAAATTACCTGTAATCATGACTTGATCCATAGTTTACCAATAGGTTAGTTTAGCTTAACTTTAAGATAGAGGCATCCTTTACATGCTACATAAATTTCGCCAGGAAACACCTATTAACGTGTTAGTTATTGCGTAGTTTACGCAGGTGGGTTAGCCGTCAATTACATCGCATAATTGGCACAATGAATATCGCATTGCATACAGTGTCGGCGATTGGTTCAATTACCCCACGCAGTGTTGTATCTAGCAGATTGAATTGACTATTATATATTTGAAGTTACGTTGTGGTTATAGATTATAACTACTAGGTATAGGGGGAATCGATGGAAATTGGTGAAATTTATACACGAGCTCAGACCAAAATATATAATAGACTCAGTGTTCAGAACAAAACAGTGACATATTTTTTTTTCTTTTTTTTACATTCTGATGTATGTCAACGAGCACGGTCTGTTGAAATGTACCGGGAAACGTTATCATTTGTTAGTAACGTTATGTTTTTCCCTACTACGCTTCTTTGTTCCGAAGGGTGCGTCTATATATTTATTGGTCTGTGTAGATGGGATACTACATAATTATAAATTATTGTATCAATCGATCTGCATATCGATGTGCATAGTGAAGTTTTTGCGAAAAACTTTTTGGGGATATTTTTAAGAAAATTGACCCTTAAAGATTTTTAGAAAATTGTCTGCTCTTACTGCAATTTTAAGAAAGGGATTAATCAATTTTAATGTTGTTCTCATTTATTTTATAACAAAGTGAGCATCTTAGTAGGTATTTGGCATCAAAAAATATTAACGAATTTAAACGTTAAACAAACCCAAACAATTTAACAAATAACCAGCCAATTTAACACAGACCCGCCAAAGCTGCAAATAAAATTCGGATCATTAAGCCAAAGTAAACAGAATCAGTAACTTGGAGAATAATCCGTAACCAGATGGAGAAACTTGGAGAATAGGGAACCCGAGACGACAATAACACCAAAACGGAGAAAGTTGAAATTAGATGCGCGGAACAGTATTATTGTGGCATTAGGACCAACTTTATTAATCTTATAAACGATGGTGTTTTATGCCGTTGACTGTACATGGTAGGTTGAGTGGAATTCGGGATTCGTTTATCTTTTTACCTGAATACGCAAAGAGGGTAATGCTTTTTGAGTGTGTGTATGTATGTACGTATGTATGTATGTCCATTTTTTGGCATGCTCTACAGTCTAGACGACCTAATGGATTTTAAAATAAGCGATGTAATTGAATACAACTCTATCGTAAGAGTAACATTTTGTTTAAATATTTTGTTGCGTAAATCATTCGTTTCATAATATTTTTAACTAGTTTTGTATTTTGATTGTTTACTTTTTTATTAAAATGTCAGTACAATAAGCAGTCGTATTATTATAACCTTAAGGTTCAATTGTGATTATTATAGGATCAACTATCGTCTATTAAAAAACCTACTACTGATCTACCTTTAGATTTTTTTCCTTTTAACGCAAAATACTCAGAGAAGCTTCATTTCCCGACTCTTGATAATAAAATACAGTTTGTAGAGAGTTCAATGTTTCGAAGGGTAAATATTAAAATGTATTCCTTAATAAGTTGCCATGTACGGAGCTCGGAGTAACGAACAGATGGTGTTTTAATAACACGCTTGTAGGATGGGAAGGGTTTATAGTATAAAGTTTGCTGAATACCGGCAGGATATTAATTAAAAAGGTTTTCTGGCTTCTAAAGATAGTTATATTTTAGGAAGAAAGAAAGAAACATTTATTCTGTCATTGGTGCCACAGCAGCATAACACTTTATACATATATGTTACTAGAAATCGCCGGCGGCTCCGCCCGCGTAATTTTCCCGTTTCTGTAATAATTTTTTTTGCTGCTTCTCCCCTATTCATCTTAGCGTGATGTTATATAGCCTATAGGCTTCCTCGATAAATGGACTATCTTACACTAAGAGAATTTTTCAAATAGGTCCTGAGATTAGCGCGTTCAAACAAACAAACAAACTCTTCAGCTTTATATATTAGTATAGAGTAGGTATAGATAATCAGTGTTTGATTGAATATGAGCCGTACATAGCTATACATACGAAATTTTTTGTTACTATGAAAGGGTTACAGAGAATACGATAGGAGTCAATCTCTGCTGATATAGTGACACAAGTTTTGACATCTCCAAAAATGAAATTTTTGTCCACTTTGTAATAAATGGGTACCGACCGGAAAAAACTACAGTTGCAGAAGTACACTGGCGTGCACAAAAATTGGCCAACTTTTATTTTCTTTCTTTTATAGAAAAGCTACAAAAAAGGTAAAGTACAATCCACGAGATCATATCATGTGGTCAACGCTGGATGGATAGATATCGGTATCATCGAATGTCGGTGTAAAGACAGGAAATAATAACACACTCATAATAGGATTTCCTGTGCAGTGGGTGCCATGGACATTATAGAAAAATGCGTACCTAAACGAAAACCAAAAACTAAAATTCATGATTTTCATTTCCACCTGGCTGGATATACAATCCAGGTAACTATTGGTAACTATTACTATCCAGTGGTAACTATTACGGGTCATAATTATGATGAACGTGTAAGTAAAAAGAATGAATAAATAATAGCTCTAAAACCCGCAGTCTTTTAGCGTCAAAAGCAGTTAGTAAAGACACGAAACTTTAAGTCTTAATAAACCTAATAAACTTCTCCGTAAACGGTTACAATTTTGATGTTACCCTACAACCAACTAGCTTCTCTCGCCTCTATCTAGTCTTTTACATTGAATTGAAAACTGACCAGAATTTGAAACAAATAAAGAAAATGATAGTATACTTTTGGTACCCGCCTGTGTATTCGAGTATCGTAATCGCTCGATGTGTTCAACCGATACGAAATACGTTGAACGGATTTGTTGGGCATTTACAAAACCAGCGGTTGTGACCTGCTTCTAGTATTCACCAGTTTTATTCGCTGCAATCTAAAACTGGCTATCAAAAAGTGTTCTGCAAAATGGATGGCCGCGCTATCACTGCATTTTAATTTGAATGCTCGCGTCAATGTAAAGGGATAAATTGACAGGTATTTTTTTTTGAGTCAAAGGGAAAATAAAATAGATTTTAACATGCTGATATACTTTCTTTATACTGCTTATTATAAATAGTATTATGTTATATTATTTATGCTAAAGTGTGTATGTTTGTATGTACAGTTTTCACATCAAAACGGCTAAATCGATATTGATGAATTTTAGCGTAATATAGATTAAACTTTAAAGATGAACAAAGGTATACTACTCGTATGAAATAAATGTAAATGTTTTACAAGTTTTACAAAATAATGGGGTATAGCACAATGGCTACCAATGCGGACCGTCGCTTAGCGGCCCCTGGGTTCGATTCCCAGGAAGGCACAATAAATAAGTAAATAAACGCTAACACACTCATACAACCGCAGTAGGATTCCGCGTGTTGCGGGTGGCATGGACAACACTAATAACACATCATTAACACCCATGCCCCGAGAACAATCATTTATCTGTCACATAAATATCTGTCACGACCGGGAATCGAACCCGGGTACCCTTGCTTCGCAAGCAGGGTCACTACCAACTAGGCTACGGGGTCGGACAATCTCTTGCTGTAACACACTGTTTACGTCTATCTATTGAAATTGTCTTCATATAATCCAGCAATAGTAAAAAGTGACGTCATCATGATTCCTGTTTGACCTAGGAACTGTAACTAGGATCTAGTTCGTCTCCTACATTTATCAAAGCCTTCGCATTCTGGAGCTTTGTTGAGAGTATTGATAGGGAGGTGCATTTTCGCATACCATTCGGATATTTTGATCGTATTTTTAACAGTCACTCCTGTAATGTTTTGTAACGACGAGCAAATGCACTAGCTACAGGAATTACAGGACTACAGGAACACGAAAGCGTGCCTGCATCTGTTATCGTATGTATACATATAAGTATCGACCTTAGGAATTGCCTCGGTATTGATATTTTATTTTATTTGGTAATTTAATTGATTATGTTTTAGTTGAATTTTTTCTTCAGTTAAGGAAATACACTCAACGTCGGTTTTTATCACGTTTTTACATAATATTTATGATTATACAACACAATTACACAAGAGAGATAATTAATAAAATTGAAGCAATTTTCAGTTTTGTTTTCGGATACCTTCAAATTGATTTTCGGATACTGCCGCGGATACCACATATCCATTCCCATCCCTATCGCAGAGTTATTCGTGTCTCAACACGTTGCATATTCTGTTCGTTGTCTGAAGTAATGAATTTTAAATGGCGACTGGCTTCGGGAAACAATTTACTTGTCGCTTTATTTCCCGCGGGAGTCGACTCTAGGAATTTGTTTACAACAAACCCTGCAGTACGGAGAATAGACGTGAATTTAATGTCGGTATATCAAGTTAGATTGTAAAAGAATTATACACAATAAAGAGAGACTAACAGTAAGTATACCTCGTTTTGTTCGTCCTGATTTAAAAAGTAAACAATCTTAACAGTGTCTTTTTATTGTAATTATCGATTTAAAAATTAGACACACACAAATTAAACAAAAATTATAGAATAAACAATAATTTAATGTTGAAATAAATTTCTGTATACTTCTAAATATTTTTTTTTAATTAATGAAATAAATAAAAGTAGTGCCAAGATTCTTATTTTTTAAATTACGACGAAAAAAACGAGGTATAGTTAAACGCCCGAGACTAACACAGTAGTTTAATGTGAAGCGCTCATAGCCCGGCGGCTTCTCTGAGTACTGAGTACTTCTCAGAGTACTCCGAAAATAAAGTCACCATTGTTGTAAGTCACTTACAATTTACATTCAAAATGATGGTTACAGTTTAAACCATATTCGATCTCTCTAAAATCATTCAGAATTTTTTTTTAATTTAAAACGGTCCAGCTATTTAGAAAGAATTCAGTGACAAACACACGGACCCTTAGTTTTTGTATATATTTATGGAAGAATATATAGACGATATTACCAAACTATATTCGTTAGTTTTTATTAAAATAAAACAGTTCCGTTATTTCGTTATTGACAGAATGTAATAAGAATATTGATAGCTCATTACTTTGCAACTAATCGTTTGATAATTAGCTTTGCACACAATAAGTATTATAAATTATGAATTGAATAGAATTATTAATCCGTTATTAACGGTTCAGTAAATGTGGCAGTCCAGGCGTTATATCAGTAAATTTGCAACTGTACCATAATAGGATAATTGTAACTTTTATTTCTTGTTCTGATTCATAGAATTCTAAGTTCTATTCTAAGTTCTGATTTGATTGATTTAGTTTAGATAATAAAGCAATAGAAAATAATATTTTGACATATATTATTATGTCAAGCTACGTCTTTCATCGAATATCATAATCGAAGGTTTTCGATTTTTTTTTGTAATAACAGCTCAGGCGACGTCCTAATTAAACGTCCTAAAAAGAAACAAATTATCCATCTGCATTGTAGATTCTACAAGTATCAACGGTAATCTATTTGTATTTTATGTATTTTAATTTCGATCGTTTTTCTTTTCAGCTAAAATGAGACATGTTGTTAATATTTCTGGACAACTGAAAAATTCAGTTCCAGCGAACATTACAAGTACAAACTTTTGGAAGGTAAATTTTTTAGGCAAACAGTATAACAACAGATTCTTCATTCCATCAGTAACTTAAACTGAAACAAGGAATTTTCAATAGGTGTGAAATATAGCAGAAATTGTGTTGAAACGAATTGGAATTGACTTTCGCAATATTCACATGTATTTAATGGACTTTCAGTGCAATTAATTTTGATGGGAGGTTCACCCGAAATGTGAGTGCTTTTGTACTTTGTCAGCCATTTTAAAATATTGCTTCGCTATCGTTTGTTTGGGTAAAATGGTTTTGGGGGTGATCTGTGGAGTTGGTAGACTTTTTTAAACTTTACATATTTTTGATTTATCTTCTCATGTAATTGTTAGGCACACATGAAAGAATGTCGCTATTAATGTAAGCAATATATTTTGTGTTAAAAAATGTTGCCGTTCATACTTTAAAATTTCAAATATAACACAATTATATTAATTGAATTTCAAGTATTTATATTTCAGTACTAGATGACCGGGTAGATGTTTTTCTGCATGTGTTTTCCACATTAGGTAGGTACTCTTGACCTTAATTTTTTATGTAGATAACTAGTAAATGCTCATCATATTAGACATCTTTTGATATAGCATGTTACAATAACTTTTATAGTTCGGCTGGTCCCTTGAAGTATCTCGACATCAGCACCACCTGCCGAGTCTAACTGCAACTCGAAACCTTACTCGGTCCTTCTAGTATATCTCAATTTTTTTTTATTATAATCGGTCCAGCCGTTTAGAAGGAGATCAGTGACAAACACACGTAGGTACACTGTAGGTATTTTTATATATAATTATAGATTTGTATATATTTCTATTACACCCAAAGTACATGTAGGTAAATATGTAAATTATTATAACTAGTTAATCATCGCAATATATCTTTGTTCAAAGGGAATAGGTTTTTGATGCAAATGCGATAATTTAAAATTACCATGTAGTTACGAATGGCGAGCATCCGATAATTACTGTAATTGGCTGAATTGATAGGCCATATTGCACTTAGTAATTGGTAATATGTAATTTTAGGTTTACCACATTTGGTACGTACCATATAGGTCACCACATTTCAGAGGTATTTAATACTACACTGTTTCCTAAACCCGTGAATAAAAGTCTGTAAAATAGTATTAGTAGAGGAGCCCAAGAGGATTTTGGGAGTTAGGGCAGTTGCAGACCAGCGTATTTTATGACGACCCCGTAGCCTAGTTGGTAGTGATCCTGCCTGCGAAGCGAGGGGTTCCGGGTTAAATTCCCGGCCGGGGCATATATTTATGTGACAGATAAATGTTTGTTCTCGAGTGGTGTGTTAGCGTTTTTAATTAAAATTGTTAAACTTTTGCCTTCCTATAAATTAACTACAGGTTTCTAACACAAGTGATTGAATTTATTCAATTAGGAGTTACAATGTTGCATGCTTTAATTTATTTACAAATGCTACTCTATAATTTAGTAATTTTAACGTTGATAGCCAAATGATTTCGACGTTGATGTTGATTTCCCGTATGGTTTATTTAAATTTGATTCCTGTACGGACTTCGAATGTTACAATTATCATATTTTAAACTATAGATAAGTATGTTACGTAATTACTAAACAATAAAAAAAGTCCCTTGCTTCATTACATTCCCCCTTATCGTCTACGTTACGTTACGTTACGATAATCATTTGCCGTCTCGCTTGTACACAAAATTAAGAACGAGCCAATTGGGTCGCTTTCATATCTTCACTCCAAGCGTGCTTACAACAGCTTTTTTTAAGGTTGGCTACTAAGTATTTTTTTTTATTCTTATTCTTATGTAATACATAACCACTGAGTTATCAACTTAATATAATTGGCAACATAACAACCTATTACTATTGCCACTAATCCACCACAAACCTGTTTCCGATCTCTGCTTTCCTTGCCAAATACGAGTACAACGTA